>JAVJAQ010005113.1:0-207792 GCA_032362365.1 Zygogramma bicolorata | reverse complement strand
TTTCTACTCCTTTTTTTAAATTCTTTATTCAACGTTGGCCTATTTCCTCTACCAAGGCCAATCACCAATGCCGGTGAGCAGACTTTCCCCAACCGGAAATTTTGCCGAATCCTCTGGTATTCCAACCAGAGGTAGGGATCTTTAACGAGCCCAACATCCATGGACTCCGAAGGACGGCATATCCTCAATATATCTTGTGCTCATTGATATATTGTCTGCGAGCTATGATATGCTATTCCGCTGCAGCTGTACGGGCTTTCGACACGGTATTTCCCTGTATGGTCACCCATCCAAGTACTAACCGCGCTCGGCGTTGCTTAACTTCAGATATCGAATGACTGTCAGTCAACCTGAAAAGCTGGGCCATGCCCATTTCTAGTCCCTAGACGAGGACTGGGCCCATAACATGATAAAAATTGAGCTTGATTGGGACAACTTTTTATTCGGTGTTTGCAAAAAACTATATTATGCATAACCTGTTACATTAAAACAAGAACGTTGCTACGATACCTATCTTTTTGCATAGAACCATACAATAACAGAATTGGAACATACAGAATGTTGCCATCCTAAAGTACAAACTGATTATCTTTTAACAATATTCGCCACACAATATCAACGCATCCAATACGAGACGACTGAAGGCGGTTTCAGTGAAGGAATAAACACCACAATTTAGTTGAACATTCATAACTTAAATGCACATTCAACTTCTCTTACGAATTATAAAATGAGCCACAATTAAAAAATTTGTATTCGAAGCGTTAGAAATATTTAAATATGTGAAGGCAGTGAACAGACAATGACGAATGATCGTGCACAATTCCATGAAAAGGACGAATAATAATTATGTATTATTATGCATATTATGTATTATGCATTAGACGTTCACCAAAGCACATTTTTCCTATGCATCGTTCAAGATATCAAATAAATTAAGAGTTGTGTATTGACCACTAAATTTTTCTTATTAATTCACTCAATCCGCCTCAACATAAACAGCAGATCTTTCGATTTATAGTCATGCAGTGTTAACCTTTAACTTGAGTGAATTCTGGAGTTCTGCTTCTTCAGTCTTCAGCTATTTTGACAACATGTCTTCTGTAGACACTAATGAAACAAATTCAACATATTCATATTAATAATGGAAAAACTGATATCTCGAGAGCCTAAGAGAATGCACCATTAATACTGCGATATAATTAAATTAACGTAAGTATCCTTATTACAGGAGATGAGAACAGGTCAATTTTGGCATTACAGAGGCGATGCGGCCATTATCAATTGGTCAAGTGAATGATTCTTTTCATTTTTCAACAGAATGTTTCCACTGTAAATGAGGCTGTTGACTACATTTGTGTTATGGTTGATCTTGCTCGATTTTACCTACGGTTTATTTTTTCAGTTGTCAAACAAAAATACGACATCCAAGTGCACGACGAGTACGTCATTGCCGGCAACACTGCGGTCCTCAAGTGTAAGATCCCCAACTACGTTGCGGAATATGTGATGGTGACCTCCTGGATCCAGGACGACAGCATCAACATCTACCCCAACACGGACATCGGAGGAAAGTATGTGGTTCTGGCGAACGGGGATCTTTACATCAGCAACGCCGGTCCTGGAGACGGATACAAAAATTACGCTTGCCGAACTGTTCATAAACTAACAGGTGAGATTGAATCTTTCCTAGACGTTGTTTATACATAGAAGTAAAAAATAAAACCAACAGAGTACATAACATATTTCTGTAAAATACAACTTTTTCCTCCGCAAAATGGTGAAAATAATCTTGCAGCACTTTACGGGGTCAAATAGTCCAGCCGATAATGCGGAAATTATACATGATTTCTTGTTGTGACAATTTGATTCATTCCGAATTACCGAAAATATAACATTGATGTTTATCTACCAAACTATCTATCACATAGCAGGATGGAATTGGGAATCCCTGTTCAGAATAACTCAATTATTTCATATATCAAATAAGGATAAAAAGGTTCCTAACATCCTGTAGGCTGAATTCATTTCTTAAATCTGCATACATGATAAAAAAAAAATTTGTTGCTATGATACATCGCCGCATCTGCCTGGTGATCGTCGTTTCCATCGTGAGGCTATCTATTCTTGTATTGAAGAAAGCAACCGTTGCAGAACTTTTAAGAGCTATCTATCAATTTTTCGATCATGATTAACTTCTCTAGACTATTCATGAGTGTCTTAGTAAATTACTACAAATTTCTGATATTGTAAGTGAAAATCTCTTGTCCCCACGAAAATAAACAGCAATTGCATTCATCAGTATCTAATGATTTCATGAAACTTTTTCTTAGATTCTGCAAAGCAAATATCTTCGTCAGCATAGCCTTTTATGTCCCCTATTCCTAACATCGAAAAAATATTCGCACTCTCAAGAATGCTTAAAAGTCAGCTACCCCTCACAAACAATTGGCGTCAAAAAATATACGGTGTCAGGGGTAGAATAAAAAAAGCGGAACAACAAAACACCCGACGACGAAATACAAACGACACCCTTTCTTCTCAACAACTTTTTTCCTGTTCCTATATAATATCCGACCGGCCTCCCCGTTCTCTGTAGGCGACACTACATTACAAGAGCCCTTTGTGTTCCAGGCGAGGTACAAACGAGCACTTACCCCGGCCGTGTAATAGTGACGGAGCCGAAAGGAAGCACGCAGCCCCGGATCTCCGTCGACAAGTACAATGCCCGACGCGTCGTCCTAGGAGAAGACGTTACCCTTCCGTGCGTCGCGCAAGGACATCCCGTCCCCGGCTACTACTGGAAGAGGGAATTGCAGGGTCAGAGTGTACCTGTTGCGCTCGGAGAGAGACTCGCGATATTGTCGGCTGGCTTACTCAGGATATCGAAGGTACATTCATCACTTTGTTTTCTTGCTTTTCACTGGTTCGGACAGTTTTTTTCTGGAACGTATCGAGTTCGATTTCTAATCCGGTCAAGTTTCGTACTTGTAGGCTTCCACGAGACATCTGAGAGAAAGCATGATGTTGGACAGTGGTACAGACATCGATTTTTTTGGGTAATCAACAACAAATTTCAAAATCACAGAAGCTTGCCAACCACGTGAAACGAACAGGTTGAGCATATAGTCGTTATGACAGGCGCACGGGGTCCAGAATAGTTAAGAATTGGATTTGCAGGTGTGCCTTCGCCATCTCAGGTTGACTAGAGAAAATTGAATTTGAATTTTCGGGAAGATGAAGATGTCGAAAACTGTCCTGTTCAGGTTCTAACAAATGTTTATGAATTTTGCTAAAATTTTCAATGTCACATTCATATCTAAGATATCATCAGTGTTTTCGATGTATTATATTTCCAGGAAAATTTTTTTGTGAAAATTATTTCTCTTTCTAAGAATTTGGCGTTATTAAAATCATACATTTTATGTCGAGTTTGAATAACATGTTTTGCCGAAGCGCATGTCTTTAGTTAGAATTGACGCGACCATTCAATGATCTGGGCGTTTGACCTATGTTAGCTTGATGCCAATCAATTCATAAATGGCATCGGTTTTTTCTTCAAATTCAATGGTATTTTGATTCTGTTACGAATTGGGGATACCGTTTCAAGATATTCACTAGCGAATTCATTATCAATTTATTTCTTGGATTGATTGATTTGGGAGAGAGATTATCAACATAAGAAAGTTAAATGTATCTGAAAGGGGAATTATTCAGATAATACGTGGACCCTGTCTCAGGAGGACGGGGTTGGTCCTTAAAGTTGGGTGAGGAGTTGAGAAGTGTACTGTGTATTAGATGTCGAGGAAATGAGTTTCCAACCAAAATATTTTTGTCTTCATTATAGGACTCATTTCTGAATCATCAATGTGTGAGCTGAATAACTTCAATTTTCAGAGCGTTGATCAGATTTATTATATATTTGTGTTGTGGGTGGTAGGAACAATAATTATGAAGCGATTACTACCCATCGATTTCCTGTACCACTTGGTATTAAATACGTTATTTTGAGTTCTGAAGACACTCATGTCTTATTAAAAAAGGGATGCTATTGTTAGTTTCTTATTCAACAGAGAACTGTATGTTGGGATCATATTGCAGCAGATCATTCGGTTATTCGGTACAGCAATAATCAAGTCATCTACATATGTTTTAATAAAATGTATTTCCTATGTGACGGGTTGTTGAATATTCTGAATTACTTATTGTTTGCGGTGACAAAGGTAATGTCAGAGTAATAATATACGAGGGACCTACGTTAAGAAAAATCTTGAACGCTCAATGATGGAAAATATAACATTAAACTCAGAAATCATCTCGCTAGCACTTTACAACAAAAATCACTGAAGATTATTTCCAAATTGAATAATGAAAACCTTATTTACTCTGAAACTGCGAAGAATATGAGGTTTTAAAATTCAGTTGCAATACGATTTTATGGATTCTGGGAAGTACGTACTTCCCGGACTAGGCCGGGAAGAATCACATCTTTGTTGTCATTATAAATATGAAAATCTTGGTATCTATGACTTAGATAAATGCAGTTGAACATTACTATAGCAACGAAATAACGACTGACATTAGTTGACATTTTGATTTTCGAAAGTTTGCATGGTTTTTGGTCGCAGTTGTCGCAAAGAACTATGGAAAGCAGCAGCGATAGTGAGTTTGAAAAAAATGTGCCTCACGAAATTTCCAATGCAGCAGCTCCTGCTACACCACAATTATTGCCTGAAAAATCAAAGTCCAGGTACGAAAGCGTGGTAAAATTCCGTTATTCGGGCTCCGCCTCGAAAATAAAAATTTTATGGTGGAACTCAAGTATTTTGGCCTACTAAACGAAAAAATCAAATGGAATTTTTGGGGCTCTCAACTCGTTTCGGAGATACGGCCCCCCAAAGACAGGAAATCGGGGTTTTACGCCTATGTTTGTTTCTCAGCAAATCCCGCTCGAAATTCCTCCTTTTTCAGTGACATTTGACATTTTCGACAAATGACTTCTAGCGTCTTTATAACCACAAAATGTCATGCCCTTTATCTTTCCCACATGGTGTTCGTCACTACACCTTTTCATAAAAAAGGAAGATAATAGTTATGTACGTGTTGTACTGATACATATCAATGTTTACTATGTGTCATCTGACTTTCCTAACCATCTCATTTAGCGTCCATCCTTACTAACAATGTAAGTAAGGAAAAAATTCTGTTTCATACTTTCATTCATCAGCATTATTTTGTAGTTCCCTGATGATGATAATAACCGATTGTCGAAATATTGGAAATATATCGTTATAATGGTACACTTCCGCTTTTGCTGCTGTCCCAAATATAATTCCCAAGTTTTATATAAATATATATATATATATATATTTATATATATATATATATATATTTATATATATATATATATATATGGCGCATAGTTTTTTTGGTCAAGAATATTGAATGGGGTACCTTCTGGGAAGCCACCGGACATAATTATTTCAATCTAGTTATGCCAAATCACCACCTTAATATCCTGAATACCACCGCGAAATTTCAAGAGAATGAACAAAATTATCATCGAGATATTCAGGAAAAAACGAGTTTTTTCACAACTGTTGAATCCCGTTAACTTGAAAAAAAAGCATTACCAATATGTTTATGTGAACTTTTTGTTTGAGGATTACTCAAAAAATCACCCCTTTTTTGGGCAATAACCTGTATATGTGTCGCTAAATGAAATTATTTAATGAAGTCTTCAATCACAAGGACCTTATTGCCAACCTACAGCTGGTTTAGGCCAGAATCCTGTAACAGCTAGCTATGGTGGCATCGGAGGTGAAAATCAGTTCAAATATTTCAAATGATAACATCAGTATCAGTTACATTTTAATCAATGTACTTCTTGAAATAGGTCAATCTAGCCCTCCTCCAGAATCATACTGTACAAGTTTGTTCATGTGCAACAGTGCTATCATCCTCATCATAAAAAACTCTCATAAACCAAGTTATCATAGCTTCTGATCATCCACTATAAAATCACAAAAATGAAACACACCACACACCACACACCAAATAAACCATATTTTTCATGTTAGGAAAGCGAAAGTATATAAATTATTGCTTTTTCTTTCCCTCCACTTCTTCGGATAACTTTCTGATCCAAGATTCGGTAAAGTTGTTTGTTGGATGATTAATAATAATAGACTAGAAGTCGGCTTCCATTGAGTTTCAGTCGAAATTGATATTCGCACACGAAAAGTTCTCCCACATTTCTGTCAATAAAATAATTTATTGGGGATTAGTTACCTAAAATCGATGAGTGCTTTTCTCATTCGATTTTCTTTCCCATAATGCGAATTCCTCACATACATTCACTGAAATTTCTTCGAGAAATATCACTTCTAGAAAGAGACCATTATTATTGCTTTCCGATTAATTCACTTTGAAGATCTAGGCAATTTTTCAACATATGCTACACAACTAGACCAAGCATTAGAGAGTATTACACTATATCAAGACGAAATTCTAAGCATTATACCGAGTGCGTGTGAAATGTTCATATAAATAGATCAATTTATGGATGATATTTGAATACAAAAATGTGTAATTTTGAAAGAAATCATTCAATATCATCAATGTCGATATTGAACGAATATATAATTGAAATAGAAATGATAATCGAGGGTTGTATCCCGAGTGCACCATAATGAAATCCTGAGACCGCAGTTCGGGGGATTTTATCTTAAATTATCATACACGAAAGCGTTAGCTTCAAAGCAAAATTTTGAAAATCTGAAAATCATGGAAAAGCACGCATTCCGGTCGATTGAGCTTCGTGAAGAAGGAATATATGTTGAGATTATTTCCAGAAGACAGGTAAATTCAGAAAACATTAAAATCGAACACAGGAACAATATAGTAACCGAGAAACTCTACACCTTTTCCAATTGTAATTCAGATAATTTAAGATGTTATTCAGAAAATATCAATTGTAATTCAGATTAGTCAAATGTAATTCGGAAGATATCAATTGTAATTCAGAATAATCAACTGTAATTCAGAAAATATCAATTGTAATTCAAATTGATCAAATGTTATTCAGAAGATATCAATTGTAATTCAGAAAACAAACGATATGCAGACGTATACGTTTGATCACGAACACAAAAGGCATTCAGTACTGGCACGACAATTCTGAGAACACTGCGAAAACACCAATAGGGAAAAAAATTGATATTTACTATTTTCCCACACCAGTCCTTCTGCATATTTCAGAGAAGAAGTGATTCTTAGACTTCATATATAACGTATGATTTGAGTGTCACACATGACCATATTACTCTAACTCTAAGGAGAGCAAAAATGTTTCAACTAAAATAAGTATATTCCACCAAAATGTTAGATGCTTGGGGAATTGTGTGGACCTGTTACAAGAAGAAATACAGAATCACAAGGAATGCATAGCAATCTGCATTAGTGAACACTGGCAATCCAGGACACAGCTCGAAACTTTCCATCTCTTGGACTTCAGTCTAATCTCTGCATACTGTAGAGAAGAAGGTGAGCATGGAGGAACATCCATATACCTGAGAAATGGGACGAAGTGTAGAAAACGCACTGACATTGAAAACTCTTCTGTAAAAAATGTATTTGAATGCTCCTCAGTAGAGATGCAACTCCATAATCAGAAGGTATTATTATTAAGCTTGTATCGTACTCCTTTATCATGTACTTTGCAGTTTTTAGAAATTCTTGAAAGTCTCTTATGGCATGTTTTTAATGAAAGCTGTCTCTTCTTCATCGCGGGGGACTTCAACATAGATATCAAAAAACAGAATAAATATACAACAGACTTTCTTACGTTGCTAAATACTTACAATATTAAGCCCTCAATATCAGAATATACACGAATATGTGGAAATCCAAACTCTTGCATTGATAACATTCTTACGAATTGTCAGTCGAGCAAAGGAGAAGTCATGGGTACACATATTTCAGATCATTCTGGTCAGAAACTTCCTTTTGAAATTAATACAAAAGAATCAGAAATATATATAAAAAAACATAGAATCTTTAATCTAGAAAACAAAGTCAAGTTCAAAGAGTTACAAACAGAAGAGGAATGGGAACCAGTTTTTTCTACTCCAGAATTGAATAAATAAATCAACAATGGGAAATATTCATGAATATTCTACTACCAATGTTCAATCACTGCTTTCCAGAAAAAAACATCAATATCCGTAAAAAAGCTCTGAGGTACTATGAAAATGATAGTCTCAAAAAAAGTAAGGACGGCTTAGATTTATTGTTAGTACTCAGTAGGGCAGATGAAAACTTCATTGAAGACTACAAAAATGAAAAGAAAAACTATAACAAACTCTTGATAGAATCACGTAAATCACAATATTCAGATTGTATTCAAAATAGTGAGAATAAATCTAAATGTCTCTGGAAAATTGTAAGAGAAATTAATGGGACTGACCAAGTACATTACTAAGTACTAAGTAAGTTCATTACTAACATCCCTTTCAACAGAAATTAAATATTCCTAGCACCACTAACTATTGCCGAAACAATAAAACTATGCGAGAAATTAAAAAATAAAACTAGCTCAGGCTATGATGAGATATCAAACAACATCATTAAATTCTGTGCTTTTGAACTTGCGCTGACATTATGCTATATAGTGAATAATTCTCTTTCAACAGGAATATTTCCAGACCATTTGAAAATGGCACTTGTGAAGCCACTTTTCAAAAATGGTGACCCAACTCTTCAAGAGAACTACAGACCAATAAGTCTGCTGCCATCTTTCTCCAAGATTTTCGAATTAGCAATGTGTACAAGGCTTCTAGATTATTTCTACAGTCAAAAATTGTTCAGTCATGCTCAGCATGGATAACTAAAAGGCAAATCAATTGAAACAGCAGTTTACGATTTTATAGAAAAAGTTATTTCAGGATATGAAAGTAAATCATTATCTATGGGTATTTTTATAGACTTATCCAAGGCCTTGGATAGTATCAACCACGAAATACTAATGGAAAAGCTGGAGAGATATGGCATTAGAGGTCCCGCACATGACTGGATAAAATCCTATCTTTCCCACCGAAGTCAAAAAGCTGTTATAGAACGACAAGGAAAAAAATACCACTCTGAAGAAGCTTCACTGTTAGTAGGTGTACCACAAGGCAGTATTATTGGCCCTTTATTGTTCGTATTCTACATAAACGATATGGCACAAGAAATAATAAATAGCAATGACAACATTCACATCGTGAATTTTGCAGACGACACGAACCTGCTCACAATAGGATGGTCACTGAATAATCTTTTAGACATTGCTAATCAGACCCTAGAAAAAGCTCAGGAATGGTTCACTATGGAAAAACTGGTACTTAATAAAGACAAAACACATCATGTATGTTTCACAACAAAAACAAAAAGTAACACTCTTGTTGATACAATTCCAATTCATAGAGATATTAACTTATCAGAAGGTACAAAATTTCTTGGGATTCATATTGACAGAAATATAGATTTCGAAAAACATATTCAAGAAGTCTGTAAAAAATGATCATCGATTTGTTACTCCTTCAGTCACGAAGAGTTACATAGATGATATAACAAAGCGAACAATTTACTTCGCAAACTTTCATTCAGTAATGAGATTCGGGATCATATTTTAGGGAGGTAGCAGCCTACCTGAACAAGTGTTTATTTTGCAAAAAAAATGTATCAGAATATTATTTGGCTTAAACTACAAGGAGTCATGCAGATGCAAATTCAAATCATTCAAGGTAGTACCAGCGCTAACGTCAGGCGCAAAAATTCTCGCCCTCTCGAGAGTGAAGAAGCGCTGCTATTGCACTGCGGCAGCGTGTATACTTTTCCGCCCGAGTGTACCGCGCTCCGTATGCTTTTACATGGAGCCGTAGATCCGGCAACGCTGCATACTCTGCTGTGCGAGAAATGGATGGGACTCTTGAGTTGTGTGAATACGCGTGTGCCTTTGAATGGTCAAATTTCGAAAAAAATGATTGAGGGAATTGCTGAAGCGGGTATAACTTACGAAAAACTCGAAAATGTTAAGCAAGAAAGTGGAGAAAATGGCATTAGAGAAATGCTGTGGGGTGAGAATAGACAAATACGAATAATCAAAGTGAAAAACATTCTTGACAATGTTGTTAATCATTTCAAGAAATGAGCACTTAATAATTCTTTTCTTTATTCCTGATTTGTTTTTTTCGCTGAAAATTTTCATTTCAAGAAATAATTGCCCAAATAATTTCGTGAAGTCCTTGCTAATAATTTTATTTGTTATGGCACCAGATTGCAATCGTTTCAAAAATTACAGTAATACAAATAAGGTTAACGACTTAATATGTACAAGTACATCAAAACTATGTGACGTCGAATGATTCTTACACTCCAAAGAATAGACAATAAGAACGCTTTGACAAGAGTCTTTCAAAACTTGCTTGTGATAAGAAGCCATATGTACCTAAATATAAGTACTAAAAATATGTATATTTAGTACCAAAAATATTTGTATTGAGTACCAAAAATCTTTGTATTTGTAAGAAGTCGACGGGACTTTAGTTTGTTGCGCCGAGTACTTGACAACCATTTCGACAGAGCAACTCGTGCGACGTTGCTACATAGTCCGGCTCGCTACTGCGGCGAGTGCAATAATGTAAACTTCTCTGTCTCATAATTCAATAACTAGAAGGTGAAATGCATTCAAACTTCGCACGAAATTTTCAATCTTGCTATAGTTTAATACAATCGGTTTTTTGCGCACGTCTATAAATTCGTTCTTTACTAAAAACGCAATTTTGCGTCAAATTTTCCGATTTCCCATAAGAGCCCATGCAAATGTTGAATTCATTATCTCGGTAACGAAAAGGTCAATCTCGCTCAAATTTCGCAAAAATGCGTGTTATGACTTAATCTAACAGTTATATGTATTTCAGCCTTTTCTATAAATTCCGACCAAATGAAGGTACTACCTTAATGTACTAACTATGACAGGCACATATATATATATATATATATATATATATATATATATATATATGAGTGCCTTATGTTTCTTTTCAAAAATCGAGATAAATTCCAGATACATAAAATACAACATAACTTAAATACTCGAAATAAAAATACTAACTACAATACACCAGTGCATAGACTATCTTCTACAGAGAAATCTCCAGAATACGCGTGTATCAGATTTTTCAATAGGCTGCCAACCGAAGTCAAACTGGAGGGTAACATAAAAAAGTACAAGCAATATATATTGAAATTGTTAATAGAATTAGAACCATATTCGGTCAGGGAATATGTTGAAGAAAGTTGAAGGCCCCTGCGATGCTGATGAGACATTGAAAAAGCTGTTTTTTTTATCAATATTGTAATTTTTTTTAATTTTTATCTATTTTACTTATGGTATAGCTATCCCTATACTGACGCTGTTTTCTTCAATCTAGTCATGCTAATTGTATTGTTATGAATGTGTATTTTTGAAAATAAAGCCACCATGACTATGACTATGCAGGAAAAAGCTGCAAAATATTATAGAAATGTTTATATTATATGCAGTGTTATCATTTACTTGTTAATAATGATATCTTCATTCGGTTATTATTCCTTCTTAGGTATATTATAGCTTCAATAAGTTTGAATATGTAATATTTGGGTATTTTTGCTACTATTCGATTCAATAATATGAATCAATGATATTTATTCATACAACACAAAGAATATACAGAAAATTCACAATTATGATGAACATATATGTAGAGAAAATAACTGATACACTGCGGCTGCCCCAAGCAAGAACACAGTAATTGTATTTCAGTAAACATGTGGGAAAAGTGGGCGCCAAACTCATTTCATTTCTGTTTCGGAAAATCGATTTTTTCATATGTTCTTCCCAGGAGCCACGCGTAAATTTCCCTCCATTATACTTAGGATCAATGTCCTTTTCAACCCTATTCGAGGCTTGTATGCGAAAATGGGGCACCAAAATTTGTCGCTATCTAACGTTCTGATTGTCTCCATTGAATATATAATCTGCATTACATTTGATATTTTCTGAATTACAATCAACAAATTCCGAATTACAATTGACAAGATGTTAGGGGCGAATTTAGAGAAAGAGCATGAGCAGTGAATGTGCATAAGATGATATACTTTGTTCAACGATCCTTTGCCGTTACGTCATATGTTGTCCAACTTTATCTCTCATTCATGAAATGGATGAGACGGAATTATGACGTCATTAACGTATGTCTCATTATTTACTGTCGATGTGAATTTTATTTGTCATTTTTGACAGTTCAGTTGTCATAGTTTGATTTGTTCAGTATTTTTGGTAATTTTCGCCTTTTTCAGTTAATTTTTCATTGTCAAAATGCCTTTCCGGTATAATGAGAAAAAGCAAGGCCTAATTTTGAAGTTGATTGACTACTTTTCAAGAGAAAAAGAGATGCTGGAGTGCCGTTAAATACAGTCTACAACGTATGTATCTACCTATGTTATGCAAACTATAAGTTTTTATTGGTTTGATTTTATTGAATTCTATAGCGTGTTGCTGAAACTCTAGAAATATCTATTAGAACTGTTCAAAAACGAGCTACTAGTGGAATGGAAACAGATAAAGACTACAAAATCAAAATTCATGTCGGACATGTTTCTGCTCGAGGATCATCGATTTATATCATACATCAACATGCAATAAGAACACGAGTGTATGCGATGTATTCTGCAGGTAGGTACATACTAATAATAATTTTGAGGTTGAGTGTAAGAAGTGTAAAATAACATTCAACTAATATAAGACAAACGTAAAACAGCAGAATACGTCACCGATTGTGACGTAACGGCAAAGGATGGTTGAACAAAGTATACCCGCCTCTAACTGTCCCAGCAGCTCAGTTGAGTATGGGTTCGACAACAAAATTAGGTTTCGTTATCAGTGAAACACTTTGGGTTACTTTTCTGGTGCGCCACGGATTTATTGCCAGTTTAAATCCGAAACCACCCTGATGGAAAGGGACAACCCACTGCACTAATTATAATAATAATAAAATATGAATTCAAATGTATATATAACAAAGATATTGGAATAATACCTGGTAGATATATGATTTCTTCAGTACCTGAATAACTTGGACCAGACTAAAGAAATAGACTTGTACCTTACTAATAAAATATATTATGGAATTACACCAGTGCCACACAGCTTTATATGGCTTATACCACCAGTAACAACTAGATGTGAAAATGTATAACAATATCAACTATGCAGATAAAAGACTGACTCAACTACCAGAAATCAGCATTCAAATGGATTTCTGTCACAACACCCCAAATGAGGATATTCAGGTGACTATATTTGGGTAAATTCAATTGATATTTTCAACTTAGATCTTAGTAATAGGGCTATTCATGTGACGTCACGTTGATAGCGTACATTATAGTTATCAATGAAATACTTGATGTGAATGAGCCTGATAGGCTGTCTCCGCTTAATATCTAAACTTATCTGATACTGGGATATGTCGTGATATTGCTTAACGCTGACTCTCTTGAACTAGCGGTGCCAATCTCTATCTTCCTAGTCGACAGGTCAGTCTTTGTGTAGTGGCTGCATGAACACTGGGGGTCTGACACCACACAAAGGGGTGCAGAAGGTGGTAAATAGAGACCAAAAGTAGGGTCACTAAGATAGTCCTAAACGTTGGCCGATAAATAGGACGTGAGCTTGAAGAAGTGAGGCAGAAGGAGTGAGCCGGAAGGACCCTCAATTCAGCGTGAGGGTAAATATACGACCTTGATGGCTTGTTCGGCCGTTCGATAATCAATCTCTTATTCCAGTGAGAGTGGCAACACAAGTCCTAACCCAAATAAATCCTGCAGAGCAGACAAGAAGTTCTTCCTGAAATACACAGCGCAAACAATCGCAGACGAATGAAGAACTCTTGAGAAATGGAATATCCCAAATCCGTTATGTGATTGAATAAATATCAATGGATAATCCAAAAGAAATTGGTTAAGCAGAAACTTGGTAGACTCTCAAAAAAAACTCAGCCTTCAACTCTCCTTTCTGAGAATATCAATATGTCAATATCAATGACTGCGGAAGCTGTCAGATGTCCTTCATGCCAACAGTGTCAAAATACAAGAAGGGGTTCCGCGATCCGCAGAACATCAGGAAGTTACAAAAACAATCATGGGATGCCTCAATAGTGAGAATACGAGTGTTATGATATTAAATCGTTATCTGATGTTTGGTTCCATGTAAAATCTGGACAATAAGAATTAGACCGATGGTATTTACATATTCATCTGACAACTTGTAAAATTCATTGTTGCCAACTGATCTCAGACTACACTATATGAGGACGCAACTTCCCAGTGTTCTGTCCTAGTCTCTTGTCGGAACCAAAACAACTGACAGGTGACAATTTCTGATATTATTGCACATAAATGACCGAATGTTACAAAAGGAGTAGTGTGATTAGGTTCTAGGAACATAATAACTTTAAGGAGTTTGCGATGGAGTAAACAGTAGAAGAGAGGAATATATTACGGTCTTCTGTTCGGGTAACGGAACAGTAGTAACTACGAATAACGCTGAAGTCGTTGGACCATGCCTTAAATGTGTAGGATATTCATCGACTGACAGCACACGGTGTTGCCAAATCATTTAAACTGAAGCAATGTTTACGTTTAGGCAATTGAAGCGCTAACAAGTACTCTGAAACTCGAAAAAGTGTGATAAAGATATCATGTGGAAGTGAGGTAGTATATAGATGCGTATGCGGTCAATCGACGAGGCCTACTATGCGTATCTTCCCAAAACAAGAAAGAATGTGTTACGGTGCAAAATGAAACCGTAACAAATCCCCCCTCTACTCGGAGAGGCATTAAAGTTCCCAGAACTTTGATGACGATTAATCGTAAGGCTTCCTATTACAAATATACAATTTTAACATTCAAAGTGTAAGTCAGACTGGTGAAGCAATATGAAGCAGAATTACCAAGATCTATCCACCAACTGTTGCACAACATACAATATTTACACAATTAAAATTGAGAAGAATCAAAAAAACTTCCCCTTCATAGAGATAAAACAGTCAACAACACTGTGTTAAACTGGTATTGGTGAAATGTTGTTGGCTTCCTGCCCTCGAAGCAAGAGCTAAGAGTGGTTATCCACCACCGAACTCAGATCAGATGATCTTTTCGCTGCCAGATGAAAATGCTGCGCCATCGAAACATCCGATACCACTCGTCCCTGAGTCCAATGTTGAAGCACCACCCCAACCATCACAACAGTAACAGAAACCCAACAAGAATTCCCAAGTGGAAACAAAAAAAGAAATGAAGTTAAAGTAGATATAAACAAAGACAGAGATAGCCAATTGTCCACTTCAATTGGGGTGAGATATAGCTCTACCAGGCTGAAAGTGGCTAAACCACAAGAAAACCCCGACACAAAAATTCGGAGATCCTCCTGAATTTGATACCGCGAACAAGTCCTCAGTCTCGACGAATCCAAGGAGCTCAGGATCCCCCAGTAGTGCCGCACGACCGCTCTTAGGCGAGCTTCACACGTTGACCGGCCTAGGCCTCCACGCTAGCGCACACGACACCCCCCAAGTTCACCCTTCCATGGATTCTGCTTGATAAGACAAGCTGTCGGACTGAACTATGCTCGCGCCCATCACACCAGGTCTCCTACAGACAAAAAAAAATGGGGGAGGCATTGAAATGCATGATACCAAACCGCCTTAAAATTTGGTATCCTAGCAGACACAACATTCAATACAAATGAATGGGAGGTTAAAAACCCAGATAGAAACCACCTCCAAGTTTGCTATCCAACTCATTCAACCCTGACCATTGTGGAGTGGATTCAACCCATCGAACCGATGCCGCTATCAAAACTCCAGCCAAAACTCCTAAGACATCAAATGTGGTGACTACGTTTGCAAAACCGAAGTTGCATTGCGACCACATTGATATCCCAGATGAATCAGCGGAACTCCAACAACCGAACTGACTCGCCAAGACGAACCCACCACAAGATCGTCCAGCATTCAGGGAGCTGCCATCCCATAACCTACAAAATAAGTGACCCAAAATTACCCTTAATAGAGGAGAGACAAGTACAATAGCCATATACTGTGTTATAATAGGACGTTAGTAAGTTGATGTCAAGTGGTCAAATGTTTTCGATATTATCAATATGTGTTTTACAATAATCAATGAGATAAATAAATTCGGGATATGCCTGGTGATCGTCATACTAATCAAAATTGAAAATCTAATAACACCCTGTATTAATCAAAATATGTCTGTACAAAAATATTTAATCAAATAAATCCCTCAGCGGAGGATATCAGTACAAGTTTGACAAAATAGCTTTAATATGCAACACTGGCAAAGCTCTACACCAAAACAAACCATGTACTGAAATAGGCTGCAAGAAAACAGATCCCGAAACTACGCAGCATTTTACACGGATCTACTACTAATTTCTTGACAGCAGGTTAGCAGATTAAATCCTTCACAAGAAGACATATTACGGTATTAACTAATCAGATATCTCATTGAGAAAGGAAAACAACCTCTCGACTCAAAACTATCATCTTGAAGTCTGATATATGAAGACAAAAAAAACATCTGAGACCAAAATCAGGATAAGGCGAACTCACGGAACACATGGACATAAAATGAAACAGTTCAACAGGCCAATCGTCCACTGAAAATCAGCAGCGAAGCTCCATATCAAGGCATTTTTTTTTATATATATTTTTTTTATACAATGATAGGCCAGTCGTCCACTGAAAAGCAGCAGCGAAGCTCCATATCAAGGCATTTTTTTTTTAATATTTTTTTTTTAATACAATGATAGGCCAGTCGTCCACTGAAAATCAGCAGCGAAGCTCCATATCATGTTTGGAAGTTGAAGAACAATCCAGACACCAAGAAACAAAAGAACCGCTGACACAACTGATGGTTACCAAAAAGATCCGATTGTTCACCAATTTTTGTGGCATTATGAGCAAACATGAGAGAATATTGGATATCTCAAATACGCAAACAGTGATGTAACTGCCGTAGGTAATGGATGATGTTATGATCCACCTACTATCTGGGAACGTGCCAAGTTCAAGTAGCTTTTCACATAAGTGAGGGACAACCAGATTTTGCCCCAAATAAACCTATCGAAGGTAATTTGGCTCTTGGTGCTCGATTACAGATGATTCAGCCTCATCTATTGGGTGAGGTTTCAAATCTTTTCCATGCCAGACAGATGTCTTACCCTTATCATCTCTCAACTCATAAGTCCAAGGTGATAGTATTTTAGTGATCGTGAACGGGCCGAGGTATTTTGCAGCTAGTTTGGCGGTAAAGTTGTTGGATGCATTGGAGATCGCATAATTTCGTCTCCACACATTCTGTCCTACCGAAAATTTTACAGGACGTCGCCGGAGGTCATAATGTTGTTTACTTGTATTATGCGCTTTCAGTATTCGAGCTTGCACATCTTTATAAATGCGGGAAAATGCATTTTTCTTATCCTCAGCAGAACAAACAGGATAAGGTGACTCGCTAGGAACATATATTTCATTCTTCCCGTCAAGAGAGACCTCACGTCCAAAATTCACAAAATTAGGAGTCAGGGCAGTAGTCTCATGTTTGGAAGACCGTATTGCATATGCAATTTTCGGGAGATAGACATCCCATAATTTCTGGTTTTTTGAAACATAAGCAGTAAGCATGGTCTTAATGACACGGTTCACTCTCTCAGTAGGATTTGACTGAGGGTGATAGTTTGCTGTATATGCAATATCGAAATTGTAGGTCTTTGCAAGATTTTTAAAAAGATTGCTTTTGAATTGAACACCATTATCCACCACGATTTTCTTTGGTGCGCCGAACATGAGAACAACTTGCTCTTCTACAATTTTAACTATGCTACTTGCAGTAGCGGACCTCAACGGAAAGAGTAAAACAAATTTACTAAAAGAATCACACACCGCCAGAATATATGCAAAGCCCTTTGAACTTCTAGGCAAAGGTCCCATAAGGTCTGCGCTAATGAGTTGCCACGGTTTCTCAGCAGTGGGGGTTTTACTCAGCATGTATCCAGGCATAGGTTTTTGCTCTGATTTGATCGAATTACAAATTTGACAACGCCGAATGTACCTTGTAACATCAGACTTTAATTTCGGCCAGTAATACTTAGCTGAAATGCGCGCTACCGTTTTATATATACCTGTGTGACCGGATATTGGATCATCGTGATACTTTTCGAGTATTCCGGAGCGTCTCTCCTTGGGGACAACTAACCTCCACTGTTCAGACGGACTAGACAATTCGGGATATTGTGGACGAACAAATTTGAAAATTTGACTTTCGTCATTGAATCGGAAACAAGGATAGCGTGCGGGATTCTGTTTTATTTCGACTAACAATTTTTGGTACCATCGATCCGCCGTTTTGCTATAATCAAAATTCTCGAAATCCTGAATCACCAACCTATCAACATCAACATTTTCTAGAGAAACAGGAACAGACCTAGAAAGAAAATCTGGAACTACATTATCTGCTCCTTTTCTATGGATGATCTCATAATCGTAAGGTTGTAAACGTAAACTCCACCTGCCTAGTCTACCCTGGGGATCTTTCAAGTTGTGAAGCCATTGCAAGGAATGACAATCGGTGACAATAACGAAATGGTATCCATCGAGGTAATGTCGAAGTTTTTCAACGGCCCATATAACAGCCAAACATTCTCGTTCTGTGGCACTATACTTCCTTTCCTGAGCTGTAAGAGAACGAGACAAATATGCTATCACTTTCTCACCATCTTCGAAGTTCTGACTCAAGACCGCGCCGACTCCATAGGCGGAGGAATCTGTCTGTACATAGAATGTCCTACTGAAATCAGGGCACGTGAGTATTGGTGCGCTTACCAAACACTCCTTTAAGTAACGGAATGAGGCTTCACATTCGTCCGACCAGAAAAACTTTACATTTTTCTTGGTGAGGTTACATAATGGTGCTACAATTGAGGAAAATTGAGGTACGAATCTTCTATACCAAGACGCTGTCCCAATGAACTGTCTTACCTGCTTGGCGGAAGTTGGAGGGCGAATATTCAGAATAGCTTCTACCTTTGATGCATCTGGACGCAAACCATACCGATCCACAACATAGCCTAAATATTTCAACTCAGCTCGGCAAAAATGGCATTTATCAAAGCTAACGGTCAACTTCGCGGAATATAACCTATCAAAGACTTCGCCTAAAGTTTTTATATGAGTTTCAAAGTCCTGTGAAATAATGATTATGTCGTCTAAGTATACAAGAACTGACGGGGACAAATCTGGACCTAGTACTCTTTCAATTAACCGTTCCCAGGTAGCTGGAGCGTTAGTTAAACCGAACGGCATAACCTTAAAACGGTACAATCCTCCAGGTACAGTGAAAGCTGTATAGTCTCTGGAAGCTTCATCAATTGGTACTTGCCAGTACGCACTCTTTATGTCCAATGAACTCATATATTTGGCGTCACGGAGTTTATCTAATATTGAAGAAATGTATGGTAAAGGGTAAGCATCTTTAATAGTTACCGCATTTAGCTTCCGATAATCAACACAAAATCGGTAAGAATTATCCTTCTTCTTCACCATACACACAGGCGAAGCCCATGGACTTCTACAGGGTTCAATTATATCCTTTGCTAGCATATCCCGAATTTCTTTATCAATAGCTTGCTGTTTAATAGGAGAAACTTGATAATAGCGTTGCTTAATAGGCTTTGTATTGGGAAGTAGTTCGATACTATGTTTCACCAAATCAGTTCTACCTAGAGAAGTTCCCATCAATTTTTTCTTTTCCTCAACCAAGTGTCTGAGATGGTCTTGCTGCAAAGGAGAAAGCATCTCCTCACATTCTATTCCACACATCTCCACTGATTCTGGAATATTCTTGGAGAAATGCCAAACTCTTTGCCTTAAATCTGGAATTATATTCATGGACTTCCAAAAATCAACACCAAGAATAAGAGTCTGAGGCAACTCGGGGACAACTAAAATATCTATCACACAAATCTTGCCAACTAAGCATAAAGGGGAAGTCACATAACCAATACTTTTACATTTTTGACCATTCGCCACTCTACATTCATTGACAGAACTATGCAAACTCAAACCCAGTTGTCTCAGAATTTCATATCCCTTCTGCCCAACAATTGTTCTGGATGCTCCAGAATCCAATAATCCAGTAATAGGACGCCCTAGAATAGAAACATCCAGGTATGGACGTTCATCACCAGAAACACTTGAAAATACATAATCGAGAATTATTTGCTTCTTAGATTCTAATACGGAAAAGGTCAAATTATTCGACTCGGGACAACCTTCCTGACCACCTAAGGTATCCCTGTAGAGTTTCCCTGTTGCGACGAAGAAGAGTTGTTAGAATGTCTGTGGTTATTTCGATTTCTATTTCCCCATCTGCTAGGTCTTTGAGAGCATCTTTGACAATCGCGTACGGTCACATTAGGAGCTCCACACTTGAAACAAAATTTTTTCCTTTCCTTTAAGCATCCTCTGAAGGTGTGGCTATCACTTCCACAATTAAAACAAACATTTGGAGATGAAACTTCTGCCAAATCTGGTACAGAGTCACTTCTCGAAGAAGTTGAAGCATATGCCAATTCAGGAATCAAAGACTTGCCTTTTGATGGAGGGGGAACGTAAGATTTCACCAACTCCCTTTTTTCGTCAAGTACACGGCAAACTTCAATAAGCTCAGTTATAGAACTGACTTGCTTGAAAGCTAAAAATGGATGATAATATGGATCAATCCGTTCCATCATCATTGAAAGTTGAACTTCATCCGAAACAGGGGTTTGCAATTTGTTAAACAAACTCTTCATACTAGCAACATACAAACCAATGGATTCTTTGGGGCCTTGTGTCCTACGTTTGATGTCTTCAAACAAATCCTTGTCAAAATTGGCAGGTAAAAATTGCTGTCGCATCAACCGAACTAAAGAATCCCAATCCGAAGACCAAGTTTTCACCAAGCTGTACCAAGTAGCAGCATCTCCTTCAAATAAGTCTGCAGCATCCCTAAACAATATCGATTTTGATATACCTCTAGATTTTCTCATTGACTCTATCTTTTCGACAAAGGTAGAAAACGAAATCATTCCAGGCTTCCCAGTAAATTTCATACCCCAATCACGAACTGGAACTGGCCTAATTTTTGCAGAATCCTCTTCATCACTAGAAGAATCACTGGAACAAACCGCTGAACTATGCGCATTTGGTGTTACCAAGGATTGCCTCAAAACTGAAATATCAATAATGGAGGGATCTTTGGGACCTTTACGAGCCTTCACTTGCAACTTATCTAACAACAATAACAATTGTACTCGATAGTCAGCCTTAAGTTTCTTCTCAGCTTCGTTCTGAGGGCTACACCTGTTAACACGACCTAACACATGAGCAAGTTTTGATGAAATACTTATAAAAGTTGTGTCTTTTTCTGTACCTGAAAAGTCATTAATGAGATTTTTCAATAATTCAATGTTCGTAGAAATGGCCGTAGAGTCATCAGCAAACTTGAAAGGATATGCTGGATTTTTAATAGCAAGAGAAGTTTTTTCTAAAGCTAAAGCTTTCCGTAAAGCAGCTCTGATTTCATCAACTGTAAGGTTTGTTCCATCACCAAGACCTCGAACTATTATTTCATACGTTAATTCATCTCTAGTAAGACGGTTGACATCAAATTTGATTTTTGATGAACTCATGATCGAAACTATAGTAGGGACAGACAAAATTTTAAAGCGGCCAGAAAATGGAATGATTTACACTTGTTGAAACTATATAAAAGTGTTTAAAAAGCCAAAATAAACCAGAAATAGGCACTTTTAGAAGAACGACGCCGGGCGTCGGTAGGCGTCGGTGCGCGTAATCGAGTTGAAATTATATGAAAGTATAAAAAATATCAAAATATACCAGAAATATTCACTTTTCAATAATCGACGCTGGGCGTCGGTAAGCGTAGCGACCTTGGAACTGTATGAAAGTGCAAACAAAATCAAAATATACCAGAAATAAGCACTTCCCAATAATCGACGCTGGGCGTCGGTAAGCGTCGCGACGGTAAATGAAAAGAAAAAATAAAAATAAATGTATACAAATGATTGATAATCAACACCCCACCACTCGACAAAAATATTTGAAAAATAAGGCAAAATGGGAAATAGTGTCCGTTATCCAATTACGAGATCGAATAACTATCAGCACAACTATTCTTTATTCTGATCCAAGGTACTGAGAACGAAAAACACTTGTATTAATACAAAACAGAGAACGAAAAACACTTGTATTAATACAAAATATCAATTCAAGTTTGAATATCAAATGCACTTATATAAATGATCAATATTGAACCGAATACCTCTACCAGCTTATTCGCAAACTATGAAACCTGCAATTAAATTATTTAATTGGGCGCCATTTTGTTAGGGGCGAATTTAGAGAAAGAGCATGAGCAGTGAATGTGCATAAGATGATACCCGCCTCTAACTGTCCCAGCAGCTCAGTTGAGTATGGGTTCGACAACAAAATTAGGTTTCGTTATCAGTGAAACACTTTGGGTTACTTTTCTGGTGCGCCACGGATTTATTGCCAGTTTAAATCCGAAACCACCCTGATGGAAAGGGACAACCCACTGCACTAATTATAATAATAATAAAATATGAATTCAAATGTATATATAACAAAGATATTGGAATAATACCTGGTAGATATATGATTTCTTCAGTACCTGAATAACTTGGACCAGACTAAAGAAATAGACTTGTACCTTACTAATAAAATATATTATGGAATTACACCAGTGCCACACAGCTTTATATGGCTTATACCACCAGTAACAACTAGATGTGAAAATGTATAACAATATCAACTATGCAGATAAAAGACTGACTCAACTACCAGAAATCAGCATTCAAATGGATTTCTGTCACAACACCCCAAATGAGGATATTCAGGTGACTATATTTGGGTAAATTCAATTGATATTTTCAACTTAGATCTTAGTAATAGGGCTATTCATGTGACGTCACGTTGATAGCGTACATTATAGTTATCAATGAAATACTTGATGTGAATGAGCCTGATAGGCTGTCTCCGCTTAATATCTAAACTTATCTGATACTGGGATATGTCGTGATATTGCTTAACGCTGACTCTCTTGAACTAGCGGTGCCAATCTCTATCTTCCTAGTCGACAGGTCAGTCTTTGTGTAGTGGCTGCATGAACACTGGGGGTCTGACACCACACAAAGGGGTGCAGAAGGTGGTAAATAGAGACCAAAAGTAGGGTCACTAAGATAGTCCTAAACGTTGGCCGATAAATAGGACGTGAGCTTGAAGAAGTGAGGCAGAAGGAGTGAGCCGGAAGGACCCTCAATTCAGCGTGAGGGTAAATATACGACCTTGATGGCTTGTTCGGCCGTTCGATAATCAATCTCTTATTCCAGTGAGAGTGGCAACACAAGTCCTAACCCAAATAAATCCTGCAGAGCAGACAAGAAGTTCTTCCTGAAATACACAGCGTAAACAATCGCAGACGAATGAAGAACTCTTGAGAAATGGAATATCCCAAATCCGTTATGTGATTGAATAAATATCAATGGATAATCCAAAAGAAATTGGTTAAGCAGAAACTTGGTAGACTCTCAAAAAAAACTCAGCCTTCAACTCTCCTTTCTGAGAATATCAATATGTCAATATCAATGACTGCGGAAGCTGTCAGATGTCCTTCATGCCAACAGTGTCAAAATACAAGAAGGGGTTCCGCGATCCGCAGAACATCAGGAAGTTACAAAAACAATCATGGGATGCCTCAATAGTGAGAATACGAGTGTTACGATATTGAATCGTTATCTGATGTTTGGTTCCATGTAAAATCTGGACAATAAGAATTAGACCGATGGTATTTACATATTCATCTGACAACTTGTAAAATTCATTGTTGCCAACTGATCTCAGACTACACTATATGAGGAAGCAACTTCCCAGTGTTCTGTCCTAGTCTCTTGTCGGAACCAAAACAACTGACAGGACACAATTTCTGATATTATTGCACATAAATGACCGAATGTTACAAAAGGAGTAGTGTGATTAGGTTCTAGGAACATAATAACTTTAAGGAGTTTGCGATGGAGTAAACAGTAGAAGAGAGGAATATATTACGGTCTTCTGTTCGGGTAACGGAACAGTAGTAACTACGAATAACGCTGAAGTCGTTGGACCATGCCTTAAATGTGTAGGATATTCATCGACTGACAGCACACGGTGTTGCCAAATCATTTAAACTGAAGCAATGTTTACGTTTAGGCAATTGAAGCGCTAACAAGTACTCTGAAACTCGAAAAAGTGTGATAAAGATATTATGTGGAAGTGAGGTAGTATATAGATGCGTATGCGGTCAATCGACGAGGCCTACTATGCGTATCTTCCCAAAACAAGAAAGAATGTGTTACGGTGCAAAATGAAACCGTAACAAAGATCTGAATTACAGTTGACTATTCTGAATTACAATTGATATCTTCTGAATTACAATTGACTATTCTGAATTACAATTGATATCTTCTGAATTACAGTTGACTATTCTGAATTACAACTGATATCTTCTGACTTACTTTTGACTAATCTGAATTAAAATTGATATTTTCTGAATTACAATTGGAAAAGGTGTAGTGCATTCAATTGCTGTAAAACTCTGTGAAAGCAGTCCAGCCTTCAACTTTTTCATAGTTTATCCGCATCGAGGAAAATAATCAAACCAAAAATTATTGTGCTTTTCCAAATGGACTAGCTCCGCTCTCTTTCAAGTTGTAGTGAAGTCTTTCCACTCTTTGTAGTCAGAAACTCCAAGAAATATTCAGTCCCACTGGAGTTATGTGAAAACTATTCATTCGAAAGAGCATATATAAATAACATAGCAATGACTACTATCATCCAGAAGATCTTTCTTCCTACAACTCGAAAAATGATATAGCTGTGAATTTTCTAAAAAACAAACAGTTTTTCCGGCTTTTCCGAACTCTCACCATCTTAAACCAAGCATTCGGATCGTTCTGGATCCCATTCTATTTGTATTTCATTCATCATATTATTTTTCTCTTGACACCATGATATCACTTCCAAATGAATGTGAATAAAACAAATTATTGATGCTAAATGTTTATTATTGTGAAATGCTATCTGATCTACGAACTACCTCTGTGAAATCACAGGTTCACTAAATGCTCAGAATTTCATCATGGAAAAATTTTGTATTGGTGGGATTGAACCAGTGTCCATCGCAGATTCCATTTAATATATTTATCGTATCAAAAACTACTTGAAAAAGTGAAACTTGGTCTGACCTTATTTGAATTATCCGTTTCAAAAGTTGATGGAGGGAAAGCGTGGACTCTGCACGACCTATTGTAGATATATTTTCGGTATCTATCAGATGAGTATCAATCATGAGAAATATGGTTCACCTATGCTCTGCAATCCTTATGATTACCTATTCTTATGCAATACTTCTTCGAGTTATCCATGGATGAACATCCGATTGATTGCCCACACACATCAGAAAAATCATGTATTCCAAATACACAATCCCTACTTTCACCCTGAGGTACAAATTTGAATAAGGTGGGTGCAAGCAACGTGTCTCAGAGACTATTGAAATTGTAGTTGAAACTCAATTATAGCAGCCACATTCCCATTCATATCAGGTATACCTACGAGTATAACTTGAGTCAGATTCCTCTCTGCTGATAATCCAATATCAATGCGATTTTCAGTTGAACATCTTCCCAGGAAAGTGTTTGAATTTCTAACAGAAATAATCTTGCCATCATTGTACATGGTATTGTTGTCACAATATTGTACAAAAACTTATCAAGGTATTGACATCTAATGTATTGGTATATACTTATGACAATGTTTCATCCATATATTTCTGGTTGTTAAAATATTTTCCAATCCAATATAAACATTTTCCACTCCACCACATTTTTTGTTTTTCTCACAATCAAACAAAAAATGCAAAAACGAAAGTATAGCCATCTGCATATAGCCTTTACAATGGTTGAATAATTAACATACCAACTCTTCTACTGCAAAAGAAGCTGCTACTTATTGAACGATTGTTCGACTTCTTTAAGGAACTGAATGAGAAACAGTTCAGAGCAGTTGGAGAGTATTACAGCCTTATATTTCGGACCAGTTCACCTTCAATACACAAATGGAAGAAAAGTTCGGAACAATTCAGAACCAATTGAATTGGGAAGTTGAACAGATGTTAAAAATTGCCGATATTAAAGCTTACATTGGGCACTGCTCATTAAGAACGTCAGTTAATATGCATCTTTCGTAGTACCTTATCAAACAAACAACGATTGTTGTTCCAGGTGCGCTTAGAGGACAGAGGTGTCTACGTTTGTTTCGCCAACAACTCTGCTGGCGAAGAAAGTGTGCGTGTAACCTTGGAAATAACAGCCCCACTGTCTGTTCACGTTCAGCCTCAAGTTCAAGTTGTTGACGTTGGCAAGGATGCCAGCTTCCAATGTATCATCAATGGTTTTCCTATATCACAAGTGAATTGGCTTCACAACGGTGAGTGTGCTTATCTCCGAATGATAAAATTGCCCGAATATTACGAAAATTTCTCACGTCCTTATTTCACCTTATTATACTTAGCCTTATTTCAGTTTTGTACTATGCGGAAATATTATTTTCGTACATCGAGATGCGAAACAAGCATTTCGCAGCCGCAAAAGAGTCCGCAAAATAATATTTTGTGGCCGTTACCCAAGTTGACGGCCAGCAAATTTTTTAACAACCGTTGCCCAGAGTAACTGCCGGCACTGAACTAAACATTTGTATTGCCAACTATTTCATTTCCATAGAATCACTGTGGTATTGACGCCATAAGTTCACTTATCTATATTCGCGTTGAATCGCTGTCTTTTTTAAACGACGTATTGTTAATTGGAATAATATAATTTTTAGGGTTTCACGAAATAAAATATTGAAAAATATCAATATATTTGAACGTTTCACGAAAGAAGTCATGAATTTGATCCGTCAGTGAAGTTATTTATCAGATACAAGTTACGTGACGCCATATTTATTCACAGTCTCTGTTTGCATCAAGAATATCAGCACCCCTGTCGGTAGAGTTAAAAGAAACGTGGGCAAAATAATTGTAAGCGTTCTTTTTGTTCTAACAACAATATTGGGGCTCGAGAATTTCAGGTTTTATTGTGAAAAATGCTTATAATTCGGAAAATAGTGATGAAGATGAGAAACTCCATCTGATGAGTAAAAACGTGTGTGTTCCGTTGTTTTTTTTTCGTGTTCAACTGCTAAATATACGTGTGTTACACCAAACAGTTTTTACTGCACTCATTTCTGTGCAGATATGGTTTTTCGAAAAGTGATTTGAGTTTCTTTGTACTATTATGGGTTATTAACTTTCCACAATATGAAAAATTCAAGAATTAATATGGGAATCTGCACAAGTATAGAAGGGCAGAGAAGTGAAATATTGTGAATAAGTTCTGAATCGGAAATGGATTTTGTTTCAGAACCATTAATACAGATGAGCATCTTCATGTATATCAGTTCTTGTATTTTTGTCAAAGGCAAATTTACGTTATACGACAAGTTGTTGACTGAAATGACGTGTTTGATTTATATGGAACTGTTTTTAATCACCGCAGCAACTTTTCGGGCTGAATAAGACATTTTTCTCCGTCACTTATCTCCATATTAGTTCTAATTTTTTTTTCTGATTGTTGATGATGGAAACATTTAATCACCACAAAATAATGACTTCGATTCAAGTTCTTCAAGGATTTGATATTGAACATTTTCTTGCATTGCATTTCTTGCACTAGGAATCCATGACTTCAACAATACAAATCGAAATGCATCACGTTTGTTTCTCATTGGAGTCAGAGTTCATCGAAAGAGAAGTATAGAAACTGATTGGCCGGATCTCAAACTAGATATGTTTACATCAACACGCTACACCAATATTTAAAAGTAAAGAAAGTTGAAATTGTCTATAACAGCATTCAACATTACCGAAGAAATTCGATGGATTAATGAATGAGTTTTGTAGCGGAATACAAAAGAAAAATGGATTCAGTCAAACACAAGTAACAAAAATTCGTTATAGTGGGTGATTTGATATTCAACATTATTTTATCATGTATATAACATATCGGTCACTGATTACGATTATAAACAATTAGTATATAACTATTTTTTCTTTTTTTTATCGAGAGGAAATGTTCACAATAACACCGGGTGCATAAATCAGGAGAACTGTCGAGAGCTGACAAGAGGAGGACCATTGAAAGTATCTCAAAGTGTTAGAGGAGCCAAAGCTGTGTAACTCCGTGAAAACAAACAAGATCCAACAATTTCGATTATCCGTTTCCTGTCAACCATAATTTCGCTGTCACTTCAAACTCCTCCTGAAATCAATTTTCATCTAAACTCAAAGGACAAAACCTCGTCTTTCCATAATAATTGTAAGTGATTGTAAGTGATAAACTGAGTCGAAAGACAGTAATAAGTAATAATGGGTTGATTGTAGGGAAAATGTGTTTGAGGCTCATTTTATACTCAATTAATAATGTTCCTGGACAATCAGTTGCTCTTTCCAAGTAGTCGTCGCAATACTTCACCCACAAAACTACTCATGAACGTATTCACGAAAATAAAGATTTCATACGAACTCCTTTGCAGTTATTCGCCGCCACAAATGCTCGGGTCGTTTTGTTTATCCCTTCTTACTTGATGCAGTCCGTGAACAAATACATCATCAGTTTTACCGATGTATGAGATCAGTCTGAAAACTGATAACGGGTACAATCAAAGAATCTTTGAATGTCATAGCTATTCAATTTAAAATCCAGAGCATGACAGTATGGAATATTGGCATTCTTTTATGAAAAAATATGTTCACTTCAAGGTTTCAGGTTCGAAAAACACTTTCAAGACTCTCGAGAAAATTGAAGTTGAAAATGTAGTAAAAAAAATATATGTAAAGGGACCGAAAATATAAATTATCGAAGTTATCTTCAAAAACCTAGTGAATTTTATATTTTGTTCATCAATAGCTTTGTTTGACAATAATTTTGTAGTGCCGCCATATTCAAATGGCCATTTGTGCTATATCGTTAAAAAGATAACTTTGTGTTTTATCGTACGGTTTTAAAAATACACAAAATTTCCTTCGATACTTTCAATTCGAACCCCTTCCTGACCGAACTGGAAATGAGTTGCAATTGAATGGAAACTTGTAGAATCTTATTTCGAAGTCAGTATATTTTGCACATCAAACGCATTTAGGTGCATGCATGTAGGCCTACCTGCAGCGGAACATCAATAATACAACGTATGTGTTTCGGCAGTGAATATTATCAAATCAAATTCCTGTATACACATTTGTTGTATAAAAATCAAATGATGAAGAATTGATTCATTTCAAGATTCGTCATTCGAAAACTTTACTCGTTGCCATTAAGCTTCTTCCTGAATTACAGTCTGATTCAACGTCCTTTGACGAAAGTGATGCTGTGGCACATTTGCATCATACATATATATTTAGAAAGTTAGTGTGGCACCTTGTAAATATGGCGTTCTCATAATCACTTTGTCAGAAAGAACGTTTTGATGGATGTCAGAATGAAGTCGATCTCACATAATCTTGGATTCAGAAAATTCCAAAATTCAATTTAATCCATTTTTATTTACCTTTTGCAACTCCGCCACAAGGGTACTGCGACTTCGCCATTACTTAGAAGATCTAGCTTCGCCAAAACGTAGATAAAGTGAGGTGATTGCTGGATTAAAAAGATATAGATTTCCATTTTCATTGACATCAAAACGGTTTTCAATGAGAGACAAAACTCATATATACCGGTTGGACCAAATTTTATATCATGGCCTATTTCATTGTTATTTGAAAAGTGCGTAGACTCAACTCAAATGAGGATGAAATTACTGCAATTTTCTACACAATGAAGCATTTCAAAACTCACTTCTTGGGAAACAGTCCTAACTTTTTGTGATGCATATGGATTTTGTCAATGCTTGAGAAAAACCCTTCTCTCAAGCACTTCGGAATCTTGATATACCATATCTTTTTATATACTTCAAGGGGCAGAAACAAAAATGTGGATAGTGATCCACTGGAAAAGATTCCACTTATTGTTATTTAAAAAAAGAGATAGTCGAAGGGGAAAAGTAGAATTGACTGATATACAAGTAGAAAAACTCATAATTCACCGAAGGAATCCAATAAAGAGTTAATGCAAATAAACATCACTCATTTGAAAGTGGAAAAATTACAATTCGTTCAACTAGAAATCAAGAAATGAGGCGCAGAAAACGCGAATTGAAGTGCGAATGCTCCAGCTACAGACGCAGGAACTGAAACGACAAAAAAGCCACTGAATTATTGCTTATTCCCAGAAGAGATGGAAGGTGCTGTTTGCTGTATGCCAGATGAAAACTGTGTTATAAATGATGAACTAAAATATAGGCAGATTGTGCATTGAGTGCAAGAAATCAATAATGAACTTCATAAATATTCGAAAAACATGAACAATTCACAGGGAAAAATCATTCCGGTTTTCGTGGAACCATGAACGAATGTGCATTATTTGGTATACAAAATTGAAATTGGGCCGAAAAAATGAATGATAAACATTATAGTGGGATATAGAAAATTTCGGTAGACTTGCGATTGTGGGCAGAACAAATGATTATCAAATGTGTTCATAGGGAATGGCCAGAAAAGTAGTTGAGATGTTGGCTGATTATGTATCTACTAGATAAGGCAAAACGACATCCTTATTTCAAGAAGATTATGATTGGAAGTTTCAATAATTATATCTTGTATGATAGCCTCAAATAAAATATGGAATGTCTAAGTATCTAGACAATCCGGAGCTTTTAAGTAATTTGGAAAAAAAATAACTCAGGTAAACCAAAAGAAAGTGGGCCGAGATACAGTTTATTGGCTTTTTGTAATTATAGAACATTCATGTGAATGGATGGGATCACACAATACATCGAAGACGTTTTTTCGTATCTACAGAACAGAAAGAACATATTATAAATATCGTTGAATCGCAAATATAGTTCGTATATTGTGCGCTGAAACTGATCATAAGATATATGTTTGCAAGAAGTTCCTGAGGATGAATATTTCTGAAAGAAGGTATATGCTACCGATGCCTCAGAGTTGGACATACGACGAAAAAATGTTTCTCTGAAATATTTTGTAATATTGTGTTATGCCGCAGAAAACACAATCGGCTTCTTCATTAGGAAAATGAACGAGATAATCAAAAACAAGATCAAGTTGTCACGAAAACATTGGCAACAAATCAGCTTATTTACTGAAAATGGATAATGGTTGGATAGCACTATAACATGAAGGATCTATAGTAACATTGATAGACTCAGATGTTGCTGAAAGCTTGAAGTTAATAGGTCCAACTACACCAAAACTGCTGAGCTTTGAAAATTTCAAGTTTTTCAAAAAGATTCTGGATGCTCAATCTTCAATGCTCATCAAACTGGCTCAGGAGAAGGAATGTTTCTTCAAGTTTATGTGAACACCTGGTCATTACTAGTTTTCTTAGAAATGCCTAAGTGAACGGCGGGTTATTTCCATGTCACTACCGAATATGACTTTGGTAAATGCAAGAGCAATAGGTTGGCCCTTTGTCAACAGGCCCTTCGATCTGATATCGTTAAATAACTAACATGAAACACTCAATGATGAACTGAAGAAATGAGATTTTCACATTACAGATAGTTTATCTTCTCTATGAGAATGATATTTTCGAAATATCAATCAAATTATTCGAAACTTTTCCTAGAGATCAATTACCCTAACACCAAAGTGATATTTTTTGCACTCGACGCGCGTTTCGCTAACAAGGTTGGCATCTTCAGAAAATCGATACTGTACTCCTCTTCGCTTGAAGATGCTAACCTCGTTAGCAAAACTCGCGTTGAGTGCAAAAATATCTGTTTGGTGTTAAGGTAATTCATCTCTAGGAAACAGTTCAACACTTCAATCATTTGAAACAAGTTGATACTTCAGTTGTACCAAAACAATGTCTGCCTTCATTATTTGAATTCATTTAGAATCTCACTTCGATCAGAATCCTCATTGAAAAAATTGTTCACGCATATCGTCATATGCAGGGCTGAGCCGGTAATGAATATGAGTGCTGAATATCACCAAGTATATGTTCTCGAATTCAGATTCAATATGCAGGGTATGTCAACACCATGAATATTGAACTAGTTGAGAATGATGAATGAGTTATAGTTGTTAAATATAACGTGGAATTAAAACATTATTTCATCAAAATATAATAAGATATAACATAAACAAAAACTCAAATAATTTTCAGATAACAACGATATAGGGCAAGACATAATATTCATGCCATGTTTGATATAGGAAAAATTGGTAAGCGTTATCGCTAATGAAAACTGGTAATGAGGTATGTGAATTTGTCTATCAGCTATGGAAGAAGGCTCAACACTGAGTCACAGAAAAAATTGAGGAGAAGCACGTAATCTGGCACATTCCTGAATGAAAAAATATTAATATTGATGGCAATAAATTTGATGAGACGCATTGGGTCCTCTGAAGGAGTATTTTCGATTCATTGGAATTGAGTGAATATGTACAAATGAAGATGTGAAATGAGTTCAACTATATTGCCAATAAATTGATAATTGATATAGATACAGTGCATGTATTCTAACTGACGGATCAAGGAATCAGGAATGAGGGATTCCTAAATGAGGGAACTACACGAAATATTTACACCTGGAAAGAATCCAGTGGTGTAGTAAATCAACAATCTCCCAAATCAGAACGGCAGATCAAAGGCGTTGCGGCAGCTACAAGGGAGTCGTCAATTTGTTGTCATGTATAAAATTTGCTATAAATTCCAAATCAACTAAGGGGTCAATCTGGATATAAATAGTTTCGGTTTTTTGAATTCGGTAAATTCAGCAGACATTCTTTAATGAATTCCCATTGAAAAATGTCAAAAACTTATTGAGGAATAAATAACTATTATTGAAATATAAAAATACTCATGATTTCTAAACTAAATATTTTTGTGTTTTTGTTTTGTCTGGTGATGAAAAATAACTGCGATATCTCAACTATATTATTTGAGAGTTTAATCTCTGATAGTAGCACGTACGCCATTGGGAAATGAAAAATGTATTTTTTTCCTCGCAGCATGAAAGCACATATGATAGGTGTACAGAAACGATAGTACTCTGGGTTGCGGTTTCAGTACTACTTGGAACATTCTGCCATCGAGACCTTTTAAAATGTAATTATCTCTTTTTTCTTCCACAAATCACAAACGACACATCTTTTCTCCACAGGTAAACCGATCGCCCAAGATAACAGAATGGAAGTGATGGTGGAACCGCCTCGCCTCACCATCAAGTCGCTGTCGAAGGAGGACCGAGGCATGTTTCAATGCGTCATCAGCAACAACTGGGACCAGGCGCAGGCCACCGCCGAGCTGGACATGGGCGACGCCGGCCCTGAGCTCATCTACTGGTTCTCGGAGCAGACGCTGCAGCCGGGGCCGACGGTGTCACTCAAGTGCGTGGCGTCTGGGAATCCCCCGCCGCAGTTCACGTGGACGCTCGACGGATTCCCCATTCCAGATCATCCCAGGTTTCTCGTGGGTGAGTTGGGTGTGGTCTTGGTAAGCGATTCGTATAGGACAGAAGTGGAGGTTAATTCCAGTTCAATTCGATGATTGTAGAAACTGTTCTATTCGAGTATTTTATCCGATTCATCAAGACTGCAATATTTCTTGGGAAAAACAAATAGATAGTATATGTAGTAAGCTAAACAAATGCTATTATGTGATATCGTCTTTGAAAAGTATGCTTGATATTAAATCACTTTTGAATGGATACAATGCTTTTGCATACTCGGCTATATCATACAGTATTGCGGCTTGGGGCCAAGCTTCTCACATTAACCGTGTTGTCGTTCTACATATAAGAATCATTCGACGTTTTTTCGGACTGTCCTACAGAACTTCCTGCAAAGATCCTAAAGATACTTTCTTCATGAATTATAATATTCTCACAGTAATATATATATATATATATATATATATATATATATATATATATATATATATATATATATATATATATATATATATATATGTTCGGATAGGTTTCCGCGGTCAGTTGTATGTTGTAGAGTTCGGGTTGAACCGCGTCTGGAGTTTTGTTCTCGACGTTTCGGCTTCGTATTTGGAGCCATTATCAAGAGGTTCCACAGATCTATCAACCTCACAGACCTCCATAACAAACCACAGGAACTAGCCCAACCCAAATCAGCCCTTCTTCAAAATGGATTCACAGACCATCAAATTGACAGATCCATCCGCCGCCATCAAATTTCTCCTTCCATTCCCAGAAATCCAACAGACAACAACGTTCCCCACAAAGCTTTCCTTCCCTACATTGAAGGTGTTACCGACAAAATCAGCCGAATTCTCAAAAAAAAGAAAGGATAAAATTGCCAACGAATCACAGGGTATATATGAAATACCACGTTCCGATTGCCATAGAACATATGTAGGCCAAACCAACAGACGTGTGACAAGTAGAGTATACGAACATCAACTTGCTGTCCGAAAATCAGACCCATCTTCAGCTCTGTCCAAACATCATCGAGAGACAGGACACAATATAGACTTCGAGAACACTAAGACCATCGCCACAGCAAAAACACTACAAGCTCGTTTACTTCACGAGGCCATCGAAATCGAGAAGCGACCTTCCTGCTTAAATAAACGTGACGACCGACGGTCAGAGACTTCCAACTGCATGGAAACTCCTAATTTCCAGATGCCCAGTCCCCACCAAGACATCCGACGGTACTTCAACAGCACCCGCTGGTATAAATACCACCCAACATCCCTCAATACCCCAGTTCGATCTAAGGAGTAGGCAGATTGAGACCTTAGAAAGAACTCGTGACGAGACCTGGGGAGTAGGCAGATTGAGGCCCCGGCGTCAAGTCACAAACCCTTTTCCCCTTTGACAACACCTGAGGAGTAGGCAGATTGAGACTTCAGCGTGAAGTCACATTTATCTCTTGAAAATGGCTCCAAAATCGGGGCCGAAACGTCGAGGACAAAACTCCATCTATTTTTGCAGGGAGTCACTTTTTCAATGAACAACCTTCTTTCGTAAAGAGCTCGAAATGTCTAGATATTTTCAAACGCAGGCTGAAAATTTATAGAAAAATGCGTTCACACAATAGAACAGTTCGAAAACTATATCAACTGTAATTAGGTTTTTTTCACTTATCAATTCAATGTCATGTATCGTCATTTTACACTTACATTATTTATGTTTAGTATTTTCATCTTATATAATGTCCTTGTTTTTACAGTTTTTTTTGCACATCATTCTCAAAGAAAGATGTTTTTTCTTGACTCGTCCAATCTTTTTTGTGTGAATAGGAAAAGGACTCAATAAATTTGATTTGATTTGGTTTTGGATTTTCAATGAATAATGTCGTGGGTTGATTTCCGGCGATATTGAATAGGGAAGATTACCTTGGAAAATGTGCTCGAAACTCGTTACTTCGGGAAACACACGGTGTTGAAAACTTCACCATATAATTTCAAAACAATTTCAACTGAAGCCTCTCATCCGATTGAAATAAATGATACATCCAAAGGAATGTTATCTCTACTTTTTTTATTTTCGTCAGCTATATTTAATTCCACACGTCTTCGAAACGGTTACTTCTACGGCAACAGCATGAGTACCTTTTTTGCACTTAGGAAAAGTTTTATATTGACTCAGCACCATTTATTCAATACTTTCCTCATATTGAATATACTGTCACCATAAAATCAATAACATCATAAGGCGTGAACTTCTTTTCATTTTCAGTAGATCCGAGAATTTACATCTTCACACCGATTTTCAACACCCCGTAACTTTGAAACTGTGGAGTTTTGATCGAATTAATCGCAAGATTTTCGGGCTTGAGGGCCGTGTCCTAGAATTTTGAATTCCAGTGCTTCTGGTCACATCTGCCGCAGCCATCTTCAGCGGCGTGGTCTTTGTTGACCTCCATCCTGTGGTTCTACTATGACTAATGACCATAAGCCCGAAAAACTGGCGATGTATCAACACCGGCCGTAGCGCCTATATTCTTTCATTTTGACCGAATGTTCATTCGAACTTTTCTCTATATAATCATTCGACATCATTCGAAATGTCTCTTTGTTCCGACCATCTTGTATCCGGTGCAGATGGTGTGAACCTTCAAGGCGAAACAGATGACCAACGGCTAAAACTCGTATCACACCAAGTAGAGGAGGAGAACTGTAACAAAGCCGTAACAAATGGCCTGCCGCGGACAGGAATCATCTTCGGTCTACTTGCAGAAAGAGCTGCAACCATCGACAGAAATGAAAGTTCTCCCTTATTCGGTGAAGTTAGTAGTTTGAATCGTTGGTCATCCAGCAAATGGTGTTTCGCTCCCAAAAGGTTCACACCATCTGCACCAGATTCAGACTTTTGTTTGTGGGTCAAAACACCTGTCAGTCTTCGGATGCAATCATTTCGACCATCGAAATTCTGATATCCTCTTGGAGTTTGAAGTGAATCACTCGATCCAAATTGAACTGTTGTCGGTGAATCGATGTGATAAATACTATCACAGATAGATGCAATGTTTCCCCAACAATAGCACTGCGCAATTGAAATTAAATATGGGTAAGGTTTTATACTTCGATGTGCAATGCAATATCTTGAAATGCTTGTCAGATAAATCACATGCCGAATGGATAAGATGTCACCATTTCGATTTGAGACGTAGAAATAATTTGTTCAGGACAATATTTCACCTGACGAATCCTTTCGAACGCACTTCGTGTCATTCAGGCGTCAAAACGTATTACTGAAATTTCAGTGACTGGTTCCAGATATTTTAGATTTTTCAGATCCTTTCCGAAATATTCTGAATTCCAAAAAAAACCTCACCTCTTTGATCTGGGTGTATGAAATGTTTTGGAGTTTTGGGACATTTCAAGAGATGTGTTTCCACCATACAAAGCAACGAGAAACCGATCTCCAGCGTCTTCGAGGTCTTTTACTTTGGCATTCCAATCTTTGAAGAAGCTAATAATTTCATGCAGTTCTTTGTTGATTTGAACAAGCTGAAGAAATTTGTTTTTTCCTAATCTTCCTCCCGGATGGATGGAATCTTGATACGATATTTTTTTTCATCTGGTCTCTAAGGAAATCGAGGGTGATTTCTGAAGTACACAGAAAACATTGGGTTTCAAAATCAAAGCGCGGATGGCTCTAGCGCCGTACCGTCGACGCCACTGAAGGTGTTTCAGCTTTCTTACGAAGATACGCAGCGAATAATTCCTCATTATTATGATTCTTCTGGAATACGGCATGAACAGTTACTGACGGTAAATTTCTCAGAATGCGCGTGTGTTCACGATTTCCCTGTACACTGGATTTCAGAAGAGTCTGGACGCCTCTCTCTTCACTAGAGCTTGATCACCTTCTGTGAAACAAACATCAGCTGTGGAATCTAAAATAAAATCCCCATATTTTCATCAGAATTTCCATATTGTATAGGAATAGTCAGCACTTATATTCAACTTACAGCGAGTACTAAAAAACAAACAAACGGATATAAATCTGGGCAGTATCACACAAGCACAGTGAATCGCAGTGGATTATATAAAAACTCATCTAATGTATGAAATCAATTGATCAATAAAAACGACTTCTTTTATTAACTTTATATTTTCTGCTCTTTTGATAATATCTTGAAAATGATTGAAGATTTAAAGACCAATGCATTTAAAGTCGTTTCGGGTTGTTCTATATTTGTCAACGTCAACGTGTATTTTTATCATGAATGTCACTATTCAGAAATAAGTCGGTTTATTGTTGAATACAAAAAATAACAATTTATATATGAATAGACTCGTAAAAGTAAGAACTTTATGATCCATAATAAGAGTTCTGCTTGAACTCCGTCTGGAAGAATTGAATATATAATAGCCTTCTGTTGAATAAAAATATTTTGACCCATTGTTGAGTTGCCCCACAAGCAAACTCCGCAACGCAGCCTAGATTCAACCTGAGCATAATATACATTGATAATTTGTTTGTTAATCAAAACGATTCTAAGATTCCTGAAGAGATATACTAGGGAGCACAATTTTTTAATCCAATTCAGAAATTAATTCATTTGTAAACCCAAGAATTTTACGGCATTATGAGTGCTTGTAAGGTGGTATTGAGATTCAGTTGGAGTGCTTTGGTTTATTTTGATAGTTATAAAATCGAATCACCTGAGTTTTTTCATGAATTATATAGATCTTGTCTGTTGAAGTATTCAGAACTTAATTTCAAGTACCACGTACATTTATGTGTGGAACTGTCAGTTTGCTTATCCGAAATCGATATACTATTATCGACTGCATATGGGATATAGTATGAGTACTCTATTTCTCAATCAACGTTGTTGATGTACTTCGTCTATTACTACTACTCATTTCAATTAATCAATTATTAACAGACGAAGTCCACACAGGACCCAAAAACTTTGTTGGTAGTTGTTGCACTACCTTATATTGTAAATTATATAAATAGCTGAGCCCACTAATGCGATTTATTTCATTTTCCCAATTTTTTTTGTAAAAATATTGTCTGAAAAAACGTACACGTTTCGTCTGTTGTAACTCGCCACCCGTTAGACTAATGAAAGTGTAGGTACAAAAATTTTATCCTCTTCAAATTTGTGTCAGACATTTTTGTTATGGGATCAACTGTCAAAGAAATATATCTAAAAAAACAATTTTTTATACCTTTTTTCCAAGATGGCTTATCGCCCTGCCCCCAAGGTCGGAGACTTGATTTTGTCATCGCAGGGTCCCTAACCTAATAACATATTCAGAATTACTTCAGCAGTAGAGTAATTTCATCTACCTCCTTGAAGAAGATGTCAACGATATCGAACTCAAGAATAATAGCAGGTTGAAAGCTAAATTTATATTCCTCAGCTCCCCAGAGAATCTAGCAAATTTGTTCTTAAAACTTGACGACGATACATTAACGAGCTGTTACCCGACCTACGTCTCAATGCTACTCCAATGAAGAACAAAATGTTTTTTTTTATTTTGATTATTTTCAGTCTTGCATCCCATAGCTAATCACTTTGAGACAAACGGATTGAAATTGGATATACTAGAACGGTATTCAGTTTTGAATAAATCCAATTCTATTCAGTTTTTTGAATCTTCAGATATTTCCTGTTATCAGAACAATTCCTATCGATTTCAGTGCATCAAATTCAGTAAGATTTCAAAAAGCTATTCTTCTGAATGTGCCATGTTTCCAAATTCAACGGTGAAACATAAATCACAACCCAACAGCCAATTTGGTTTCTGCACTTTTTCAATTATTTTTATGTAGTTTTCGAGCGCAAAATCCAAAATAACTGTCAGATTTGGTATATCATATATAGTTTTTGAAATACGTAATAGTGGCGCTTTTTTGAATGCACCAATCCTATTTTGTAATTCATATACATTTTATAATATTACTATCTCATTATTTTCTCCTACTACGATACCACCGTTAAAGAAACAAAAATATAAGTAAGATAATCATCTTTATTACATATAGACATGAAGCAGGGATATATACGTAAATAACATTAATCATTTAAAGCTTAAGAATCTTCCCTATCTCTTTTACGATAGAAGGTAACATTAACTTCACTGTCTTTATTTTATTGCAAATTCTGATTGATCTTGATCATCTTCTGAAAGTGAAGGACTGCTGAATATTGGAATGGCTATTTCTCCAAACCATCGGTACTCCCAACTCGTCCTCTTTTCAAATGACAATTGCCGCAAATGTTCAACGCATGTTTTACATACCAAATGTGGAGCCCACGATTTATCCTGGTCTCCAAAGTTGACGCCAAAATAGGCCAGATAAGCTCTCTTCACAAAGTCAGAAACAGGTTTCCTTCTTTCTTTAAAAGTGTATTCACCACATATATAACAAAATGAGAATGCCACGCCTTTAATTTAATTTCCGTAAAACGGATACAGAATAATAGAGCAACTCTACCTACGAATGCTCAAGAGTAAACTGAAACCTTTAAAAACTTTACAGAAGGTATAGAAAGGTCAGTTTTTACAATCAAGGACAAAATCAAATAACTGAAATGGGGTAAATACATTTTAATTTTGGGTAAGAAATTTGGTTTTGACTCGCAAAGATGTCATTATTTCATTATTTTTACCTGTTATAAGAACTAAAATCGATTGGCCTGTATCTGAAGTACTGGAGCTACTAAGAGAATTCTGAAATCAGCACATCAAAACCATTCAGAATCAGTTTATAATTCACCTAAAAAAATTTAATTATTTTGTTCAGTTGTGAATCTACGAAAACTACCTCCTTTACAGGTCAATACGTCACCATCCAAGACGACGTGATCAGCCACGTGAACATTTCCAATATAAAGGCGGAAGACGGAGGGGAATACACGTGTACGGCGCACAATAGCGTTGGCAAAATCTCGCATAGCGCCAGAGTGAACGTTTACGGACTTCCCTATATTCGAGAAATGTCCAAAATCACCGGAGTCGCCGGATCCAGCCTCATCATCAAGGTAAAGCAAAGCGGTGTAATGATAAAATGTTCATCTGTTGGGATTCTCAGGATAGAACAGATTATCTGGATGCGTCATGTTTAGTATACACATCAATTTTCACTCGTTTCACATATTTTCCCTTTATGACGAACTCCGCAAATACCTTCAGGATGGCTTTTATGATTGTCTATTTCTTGCTTCAACTTCTATCTCATGAATTTTCATAATCAAATTCATGTCCTGTTCATTTGGATATTAAAAATATTCAAGAAAATTGCAACTACAAAAAAATTCATTGGCAATATCAAGTATATTTTTCCTTTATCTGTAGTTGACTTTCATAAATTGTAATCCGTTTCTCAGCTCTCATATAAATCTAACTGCACTTTAACGATGAAACGAATTACATCGTTAGGAGAAGGTTTGAGCGATACCCACATTTTTTTTTAAATTGAACAATATAATAACACCTCCCTACCTTCGGTAGAACAATTTAATTTTCTAATTTTTCTTAACATAGATGGAATGAGTATTGTTCGATAAAATTATCCATTATAAAACTTATATTGAAAGCCAGCAATCCATTAAATACCCTTTCAAAATCTTCAGTTGATAACATCATACCAATCAACACCGATTCATATTTTATTCACCGTCCATTTTCATCTGTTGTACAAAATTCCTGCTAGCTGACTATCCCCTCATGAAAAGAAAAGCACCAAAAATATTCATATAATTATATGACAGATTTCTTGGATTTTCTTCTCAAATCATTTCCTGTATCATATCTATAATCTGGAATTGGTTTTATGAAACTCAAGTTTCATCTACATCCCCAATTTTTTTTTCAATGATTAGAATTATTCCATTTCTCAGACCACTCAAACCCTGTTGAGTACCTGGTATATGATATTGATGAAATCAAGGTTGTGAAATGTCAAGCATGACATTGGTCATTTATAAGAATTATAGAGATTCATGTCAAATAAACGTTAATGACTGTAATTCTTTTATTTGAGACAGTAATACATGGTGTCAGAATAAAGAACCCAGGAAAATGGAATTTAAACCACCTGCAGAATTGAAATTTAGCGGAAACTTGGAAGAAATGGTATAAGAAACTGAATAACTACCTTCTTGCTACGGAAAAATCGACAAAACCGGATGGTATTAAAAAAGCTATTTTACTTAATCTTATTGGAGATGAGGCATTGAAAGTTTATGAAACATTCAAGTTGAAACCAGACGCTACTTTCAGTGATATTGTGGAGAAATTTGAAGATCACTGCAAGGTACGGGAAAATGTTGTTTTTGAGAGACATAAATTTTTCAAATGCAAACGACAAGCTGGACAACCTTTAGAAAATTATTTGACACAACTGATAGCATTAGCATCGAGATGCAAGTTTGAGTCACAAGAAGATTCACTCATTAGAGATCAAATTGTTTTACATCTTGATGATGAAGGACTGCAAGAAAGAATTCTTCGCGAGACAGATATATCCCTGAAGAAAGTAATTGAGTTTGTTACGGCTGCAGAAATAACGAGGGAACAAATCAAATCTGTTCATTCTCATAGTCGTTTTGAGGTTGATACTGTTGACGGTAAGAAACATTTCAATGATAAAACGGGCAGAGGTGTCAGAGGTCCTTCATATCACTGATCCAATGCAGCTTGCAACGGCAAAAATCATCTCAAACGTCAATATCATTCCGTATTCAGTATTTGAAAAACTGAACATAGTTGAGTTGTTTGAAACTTGAGTAATTCTAGAAGCTTATGGGGGTGAGAAGATCAAACCTTTAGGATAAATAAAAACACAATGTACCTTGAGCGACGATGGAAATATTGAACGTATCTTGACATTTGTAGTATTGAATATGTGTAACGAACAATGTAAGCCCATATTGGGATTGACAGGTTGCCTTGATTTGAATTTGCTACAAAAAGTTCATTCTTTAACCACAAATGACCTAATAACAAGAAGTAAAGACATTTTTTCAGGGTTGGGTTTGATAAATGATTATGTTTGTCATATTAATGTTGATAAAGATATTTCACCTACTATTCGCGCTCCTAGGCGAGTCCCATTAGCGGTACAAGATCGCCTGAAAGAGAAATTGGATCAACTTGTTATAGATAAAGTAATTAAAAAAATTGAAAGAGAGAGTAACGTGGGTTAGCAATTTGGTAGTGGTTGAAAAAACAGATGGATCACTAAGACTTTGCTTAGGTCCTACGGACTTGAATAAAGCAATTATTAGACAACCAGTTCTGTTACCTACTGTTTCTGAGGTATGTTCTATGTTGAGTGGTAAGTCAGTATTTACAGTTGTTGATTTGAAAGATGGATTTTACAATATAGGCCTCGATAAAGAATCATCACTTCATTGTTCTTTTTCAACACCATTTGGTGTTTATCGTTTTTTAAGATTACCCTTTGGCATTTCTAGTGCTCCTGAAGAGTTCCAAAAAGTTAATATGGCAGTTTTTGGTAACATACCAAATGTAATTGTCTATTTTGACGATATACTCGTCAGTGGTAAAACAGTTGAGGAGCATGATGAAGCACTCAAAAAAGTATTTCAGAAAGCTCGAGAAAAAAATTTGAAATTCAATCCTTCGAAAACTCAGTACAAGGGTGAAGAAGTGAAATTTTTGGGGTTTATTTTCAATAAAAATGGAATGTCAATTGATGATACACGGGTAGCAGCAATTCATTCTCTGAAAGAACCTTCGAACGTTAAAGAATTGCAGAAGTTCTTAGGTATTGTAAATTTCTTACGATCTTTCATTCCAAATTTGTCGGATTTAATAACTCCATTGAGGGGATTATTGAAAAAACAGTCTATTTGGTTATGGCACAACGAACATTCAAGAGTAATAAAAAAACTAAAAAACATAATAGCAAATCTTCCAGTTTTAGCAAATTTTGATACATACAAAGACATTGTTATCGAGTGTGATGCATCTCAAAATGCCTTAGGTTGTTGTATTTTACAAGAAGGTCATCCAGTAGCATTCGCTTCTGAGACTTTATCAGAAGCTGAGAAAAAGTATGCTCAGATAGAGAAAGAACTTTCAGCCCTCATATTTGGTTCAAATAGATTACAAAGAATGGTTTTGAAATTGCTCGAATACGATCTTAGTTTGAAACATATACCAGGTAAATATATGTATATTTCAGACTCACTATCAAGGCATTGTGACAATTATGACAAAAGTGAAAATCTAGACGATATAATTTTTGAAAATATTCACAGTATTATCAGTAATGATAAATATTTGCAGATGACCGATCAAAGAAAAAAACAATTCATAACTGAAACTGAATCTGATGAAAATTTACAAAAAATTAAAAATTTTTATCAATTTGGGTGGCCAAGAAATATATTTTTTTCAGGTGAGATGAAAATTTATTACAATTTGCTGATATACATGTTTCCAATGATCTTGTAATCTTGAATAATAAATTAATCGTTCCAAAAAGTTTACGGGAAATTATTCTGGAAAAAGTACATTCCGGACATTTCGGTTTGATGAAGACGAAAGCCCGAGCTAGACAACTATTTTATTGGCCAAAATTGTCAACGGATGTAGAATCCTATGTTTCTAAATGTGCTACATGTGAGCGATTCTCAAATAAAAAAATCAAAGAACCTTTGATACCTCATCCTATACCAGAATTGCCTTATGAGAAGGTAGGAATGGATGTTTTTTATTATAAGGGCGCAGCTTATTTGGTTGTCATAGACCACCTGTCAACTTGGACTGACATCATACGACTTGAGAATACTAGTGCTGATTCTGTGATTGGTGTTATAAAATCTCTCTTCAGCACTCACGGCATACCTTCGAATATAGTAGCTGACAATATGCCATTCGGTTCATACGTGTTCCGAAAGTTTGCAAGAGACTGGGATATTGAAATTTCAACGTCAAGCCCGTTCTATCCGCAATCCAATGGAATGGCAGAGAAAGGAGTGGGAATCGCTAAAAAATACTGGCTAAATCGGAAGCAGCATCTGTACCCTTTGAAATAGCGCTACTGGAACATCGTAACACACCAGTAACTGGACTGACTGCAAGTCCAGCTCAGATATTGATGAGCAGACAACTAAGGTCGAAGTTGCCAATTACCAATGCCAATTTGAGACCCAAGGTTGTAGAAATCCGACCAGAGAAAGTTGTGAGGCAAAATGCTTCAAAACGGAGTTATAACAAGTCTGCAAGAGATTCAGCTGAAGAATTTTTCAAAGGTGATTTTGTTTATGTGAGAAAGAACGATTCGTGGAAACCGGGCCGAATAATAGAGCGTCATAATTCTCCTAGATCATTCATAGTTAAAATGGAAAATGGCAGATTGATTCGAAGAAATACAATACACCTGAAAAAATCACATAATTCCTTTCATATTTCGTTGAACTCTGACTATCCAATTGATCCAGAAGAAAATGAAGTAAACGAAGAAAATAAGGAAAATAATAGTCAAGAAGAGGCAAACAGTTCTGATCAAGGAAGAAGCGGAAAAAATAATAATCACAATCAAGAAATTTGAGAAGAAAACACACTGGTAGAAAATAGAATCCAAGTCACAAGAAGTGGACGTTTGGTTCAAGCTCCCCAGCGATATCAAGACTGACAATATTTTTGAATTGATTCGATAGTGTATTTTCATTATAAGGGGAAGATGTTGAGTACCTGGTATATAATATTGATGAAATCGAGGTTGTGAAATGTCAAGCATGACATTGGTCATATATAAGAATTATAGAGATTCATGTCAAATAAAAGTTAATGATTTAAACTGTAATTTTCTTATTTGAGACAGTAATACAAACCCGACAAGTAATTCCTGATAATGTTTTTCTATGAAAAAACTGTCATTGAGTAATTCGAACACATTTCAAGTGTCTAGCCTGTTGAAATTCAATGCAATTTTATATCGAATTCAGCTTTGCTTTTTTCTGTCTTCTTCATAGAAGGACAAACGATGCTTTCAGAAAAGTAGCTGAACATTAACCATTCATTGATTAGTTTTGACTGATTTCATTATTATTTCCCTTTCATTCTTGCTGATCCCTTCTAATGATAAGAATATTTGGAAAACGATATACAAGCTATCGAGCATTTCAGAAAACATTGTGTGGATTCATCAATATCACCCAACCACATTCATTTCCTTTCAAAGAACTGAATTCAATACTCTTTTTTTCAAGTTCTCGTGAAAAAACAAACAAACAAATTTCTATATATAACAATAAGAACGCACTGGGGAGTACTTTATGTAAAACACAAAATTTGCAGTTCTTGAGTTCAATAATAAATAGATGACTTGTCAGAGGTTGTCTCTGCTACACATAAAAACTCCGCCTACATTAAAAAAATCATGAGTCCATTCTGTTTCAAATAATACACGTTGACTTCGAGCTTGGGCAATAGTGTTGCACAAAAATTATAAATAAATAATAGTTAAAGAGAGATAAAAAAACATGCTTTTATAAAATATCCAACTAAAAAATTGGAAAATGATAATTGTTTGAAAAAACCAAAAAAAACACGATTTTGTGTAAAAATGAACTAAACGGTAAAAAATGATTATTTCGAAATTTAAATCAAGAATAGTGTGAATAAAAAATGTATTGCAATGTGAACAAAGCGTGATATGAATGGTGTCAATAGATCACTCAAAAAGCACCCCACGCTTTTTTACGTTGCAATACATTTTTTTCATTCACACTATTTTCAATTCAGATTTGGAGAAAAATAATTTTTACTTCTCACTTCATTTTTAACAATACCTTGTTTTTTAGTTTTTTTAAACTATAATTTATTTCTCATTTTCACTTGGATATTTTATGAAAGTGTGTTTCTCAGTTTTCTTAACAATTGTTTATATCTCATTTTTAAGTTAGATTATTCGTAAAAGCGTGTTCTTATTTGTTTCGAACTATTATTTTTTGAAGATTATGATGCTTGTATAGATTATTATTATTACCATCAGCACCAAAATGCACGACATGGAAAGCGTCTTGAAGTCAACGACATCTCACAGAAGCATATGATATTATTGAAAAGTGCAAATCTTTTTGTGGGTTGTGAATTTTAGTCTATTTGATGATGAGCTACTGGGAATAATACAAACTGGCTCCTTCGCCAATAATGTCGTTTTACTCAAGGTCGCTAGAAAAACAAATCGTTAATTCCGAAGGTCCTAGTAAGGCTATCATGACGATTTTTCCATATTATTGATCCTTGATGAGTATACATAAATTCAAATCGATCCGACGTTTCAAAGTTGGTCAAAACCGCGTTCAAAGTTTCCTGTATAAACAGATACATACCAAGCTAATAAAGGCGTGTTAAAATCATATAGGGATCTGCTTTCCCAATCGTTCAGGAAAACTCTCACACACTTTTGGAAACCTTTTTTGGAGCATAAGCGGCAGCTGACAGTGATCGTCTTATCTATTCGTTGTCTCGAACAGGACTGCGTCACACTGTCAAACTGTCACACATAACTAGATATATGGCCTGAGCCTCTGAGAGCTGTTATACAATTAGCCAGGCTTATCCGGTCGAAGGATTGTCATCTACGTGGCCTGCTGTTCATTCCAAACTGAATGAGCCAGCAATGCTCACGTTAACAATTGACATTAATTTTTAGATGGTAATGGTCCAGACTTCCGGGTGATGACTGTCATCACCCGAAGACAATTGCAAATACCAACGATCGAAACGTCGCGTCGTGAGTACAGTAAACTTGAAACTTGGGTTCAACATTTATTCAAACTATTCCATCCATTTCTGTATTATTATTTTTAATAATATTTCCCAATTTTCTTGTCACAACTTTATTTTCTTTGATCAATCTAACATTCTATTTTATTTTGTCTAACATTCCATTTTATTTTGAATAAAAAAATCCATCTCAAATTTTTGTTTGGATTCGATTACCTTGTTTGATTTGAATTTTTATCCTTTCGTTTTTAGCAACAGGTCTCAATGGAGTTGATAATATAGACAATGGGAATCCGAACCATTACCATTCAGCAAGGAACATTGTAAACCACATTCAAAGCGTAAATTTGTATGCAGATCACGGCAGGCTATAGCAAATCGGTCCATAAAATATAGCACTGTTGCCTGGTCTAATATATCAATTCAATTCATTTTGGTGTAGCTAAAACTAACCCCTTCTTGGTGAATTGAGAGACACTGTTAAAGCAATTTAAGCATTTGTGATATAACACTCCTCATATACACATAACTATTTCTGTAGACAGAAAAAAGTTTTGAGGAAGTGATTTTTGTTTTTTCTTCTCCAAGTGGTTTCCAGATGTATTCAAAATTTTCGATAAAAGAAGTAACATCAGTTGTTTAGCAAACACTCTCTGTTAATACGTGTATGTGATTCATAGACGTTTAATGCAATAGCAGTAAGGAGGAAAGACCTTATCTGAAATACCAACTCCCCTGCCTATATAGCACGACGGGCACTGAATCACATAGGAATAACTTTCTCTTAATCAATTTGTATTCGAAGCACTCGAAATTTGAATCGACCGAATACCAGGATATATAGAAATGAAAGAGTCTCGTCATATGCACAGAGGAGAAGCACTTGCAGCAAGGCTCTTTCTTCCTTTTCGTGAATTATTTGAACGTCTAATTTCTAATTATACCGTGTGACACAGACTCATGGTACACCCCCGTTTTCTTCTTTGTTTCTCTAGCTATATTTCTGAAATTCGGAACATTGAATATTCTCACTGAACAACATTTCTCGACATATCTGAAAGAAAAAAACAACTTCCAATTTTTCTGGAAATGACATTAACTTTCGATTCTTTAATGGAACACCCTGTATATTGTTACATGATTGGCTAGGGATGATCATGAGGAATTCAACGATACCAGGTTTAATGATGTTATCTTCAATGACTGCGGAGATATCGCCATTTATATCATCCATAAGCTCAACGAGTAGGAGAGAGAAACGTTTTCTGGCGGGTCAATTCAATTTTCTCTCCCACTCATTGAGTGGGAGTATGAATAAAATAAATGGCGATATCTCCGTAGTCATCGGAGATAACACCATAAAACCTGGTATCGTTGGATTCCTCCTGAACTCAATGAGTGGGAGAGAAAATTGAATTGACCCGCCAGAAAACGTTTCTCTCTCCTACTCGTTGAGCTTATGGATGATATAAATGGCGATATCTCCGCAGTCATTGAAGATAACATCATTAAACCTGGTATCGTTGAATTCCTCATGATCATCCCTAACCGATCATGTAACAATATACAGGGTGTCCCATTCAAGAATCGAAAGTTGATGTCATTTCCGGAAAAATTGGAAGTTGTTTTTTTCTTTCAGATATGTCGAGAAATGCTGTTCAGTGAGCATATTCCATGTTCCGAATTCCAAAAATAAAGCCAGAAAAACAAAGGAGAAAACGGGGGTGTACCATGAGTCTGTGTCACACGGTATATGCATATAAACAGAGAGTGCTCAACATTTCATGTTACTTTTTGTTGAAATGATTTGTATCCTTAATTTGCATTGAATTGTAATGAAAAAATGAGAAAATCTCTTTATAGAAACTGGAATGAACCTTTTTATACATATAGTAAAGTTTCGTTTTCGTTTGAAATAATTGATCTTGTGATTCCTATTATATAAACACGAGCGATTTTTCAAGCACGACACCTCGGCTGGAGTGCTCAAAACAGATCGAAAGATATCAAAACCAAAGATTTAGCTGGTTTTTAGCTTCAATCTGCTCCAAGGTATGATATTCAAGAGCTAAAACGATTTATAAATATGTAAAACCATCGACTTTCAAGTTGATGGTGAAAACAGCCTTACACTGACTGGCCAATTAGCACGAGACCGGTTGCAAGTTTGCCCTTTCCAATAACTGTATTGTATTCCGAAAAGGGCTAATGCAGGTATTCATTTTGTGAAGAATGCTACAATGGCATATTTCCACACCCAACGTGATATCAACCAGAGGAGTAGTTGTTTTCTAACAGGCGTCAGTCCGTTAAACTTCAATGTAGGTGAGTCGAAGCTGTCTAGAACGATTTGTTCCAAAATAATTCATTTTGAAAACCACTCGTCTACGAATACTTCACGTTATTTTTTCACACTTTGAAAATATGTATTATTACTACAGAAATGGAACTAGGAGCTGATAATGTCGAATGATTGTTTTGTGATGTGAAATCAGTATACCTTTCTTTGTCGACGAGATGAGGGAAACAAAAATCTATAAGCAAATTTGTTGAGTTGTACTTTGAATTAGAAAAACAGAGTACTTATGAAAGAATAATAGCATCAAAGACATGGAGCCTAATACCAAATTAAACGGACGCAAAAATCGAAATCAAATATTGATGTTCTAATGCAATAACATCATTGGATTGGTGCCACTGCTGTGTTTCCATGTCGTCATTGATAAAACACAACAATTAATATTTTGTAGACTTTATTCGAGCAATTTTCAATAAACATATAATTCCATCAACATCTTCGCCCGAGAACTGTCATGAGTATTTTCCAATACCGTAACCCAATAAAATAACTATCATGGAAAGCGAACAATCCAAAAAGTACCCGTTCCGAGTCCCTGGCCCGTTAAAACAAGCCCCACAACGCCAATTCCCGTCGAATTCACCATTTATTTTTTCTGTTCCCGCACAAAGTGCCCCGTAGCCGGCTATCCCATCGAAACCATCACGTGGGAACGAGAGGGACAAATTCTGCCGACGATTCGACGTCAAAGAGTGTACGCTAACGGCACCCTGGTGGTCGAACAGACGCAAAGGAAAGAAGACGCCGGCACGTACACGTGTCAAGCGCAGAACCGACAGAGAAACACAGCCAGGAGGGACGTCGAGGTCCAAGTCATAGGTAAAGTTATTAGCCTTCCGCATGTACAGAACTTGTTCTGGGAGTGTGTTCGGAATAAAGTTTCAAGCGTGTTTTTGTCAAAGCCAGAGTTTCGAGGCGCAGCGGAAGTCCGGTTGTTTTATATGTAAAAGGCTGTTCGCGATGAGATATTCGAGCGTTGGAGAAATGATTGTTTGGAAACATCAAAACATACATGTCCCTTTTTTATTCCAATCCTGAATGATATTTTGATAAAAAGTATATGAGGTGAAATATTTTTGATTTTTTGTCGGAGATTCATTCATTGTAGACTACAAACCGTGTTAGGAAGCCGTCAGTTTCGAGCAGGCAGATGACCATATGCAAAGGAAAATTGAATTGTCTACTCAAAATAAACTTTTATGAAGAACCTAATACCGCACAAAAAATTACGGTCCGAGAGCTTTAATTTTTTTAAATTTTGAAGAATACCAGAAGCCATGAAATTTTTCAGAATATTTTCAATGAAACAATTTCCATAGAGTTTTGTACCGATATTTTTGTGCAACATTAGCTTATATGTAATTATGTTATCGGGATTCATAAAATTGAACGCCTATAAGTAATTATAAGTTATATGTTATCATTTTCCATCTTTGGTAAAAAAATTCAATTTTCTCTGGTATATGGTCGTTGATCAATCATACCGTCGAAACTGACGACATACAGGGTGTCCCAAACTCGATGGCCTATTAGACATTTCTGGAAAACGGGACATAGGATTATTTCGAAAATTCGATTTCTTGGGTAATTAGTTCTGTTCTATCGATCTAAAATATTTTCAGCGCTGCGACGTTGCCGCTTATATTGAAAAGTAGCAGCAACTTTGATATTTTAAATAGGACACCCTATATATTACTGTATTTCTCGCTTTGTTATTGCTTTCCTATCATTTTTGTATGATACTTCTCTATACCTATCTCTAGTAGTTTTCGAGAAATTCATTGATTTCTTCATTTTTTGTGCGAAACATAGCTTTGATCAAGTGCTTATAACTGCGGTATTTGGATTCAAAGACAGCTTAAATTTTGAATGTAGTTTGACAATACCCTGTGTATTAGTTGTGTCTATGGAAATTCTCTCTCCATTCTACAGGGTCGTTCAAAATTTGTGATTCTACCGATACATACGAAAGTGGTGAAAAGTGCATTTTTTCAAATGGAACATCCTGTATATTATCGAAAATCCTGAAAGACAATTGGAGTTCCTTTCAAATGATGTATGTTCCTATACCTAAATAGTCAGGTTTCCGAAATAAATGCAAGTTTCTATAAAAATTGGATTATTTTGACATATTTTGTATTAAGTAGCTATGAAATGTCATGGAACATGTCATTATGAAAATTCGACAATTGATGCATCAATATTAAAACGTTTGCACGTTCAATAACGTAAATTTGATTAGAAAAGAATCAAAATGGAAATTGTTTATTCTTCATGGTCAATGTGATCAAATTATAGCAAGAACATGCAAAATGTTCTGTAGTATATTGAAGTGTATGAAGATGACGAACTGACTGTACAAAGAATGATTAATATACAGGTTATTACAAATTCGATGGCCTATTAGACGTTTTTGAAGATGTGGGACATGGAGAATAATTAATTTCATCAAAACTTCATTTGAATTGTTATTGCTTTCCATTTTGATTCTTTTCTAATCAAACTTCATTAGAATTATTATTGCCTTCTATTTTAATTCTTTTCTAATCAAATTTACGTTAATGACGCGCAAACGTTTTATTATTGATGCAATAATTGTCGAATTTTCATAATGGCATGTTCCATGACATTTCATAGCTACCTAATACAAAATATGTCAAAATAATCCAATTTTTATAGAAACTTGCATTTATTTCGGAAACCTGACTATTTAGGTATAGGAACATGACACATCATTTGAAAGGAACTTCAATTGTCTTTCAGGATTTTCGATAATATACAGAATGTTCCATTTGAAAAAATGCACTTTTCACCACTTTTGTTTGTATCGGTAAAATCACAAATTTTGAACGACCCTGTATAATGGAGAAAGAATTTCCTCAGACACAACTAATACACAAGGCATTGTCAAACTACATCCAAAATTTGAGCTGTCTTTGAATCCAAATACCGCAGTAATAAGCATTTGATTAAAGCTATGTTTCGCACAAAAAATAAGGAAATCAATGAATTTCTCGAAAACCACTAGAGATAGGTATAGGGAAGTATCTTACAAAAATAATCGGAAAGCAATAAAAAAGCGAGAAATGCAATAATATATAGGGTGTCCTATTTAAAATATCAAATTTGTTGCTACTTTTCAATATAAGCGGCAACGTCGCAGCGCTGAAAATATTTCAGATCGATAGAACAGAACTACTTACGTAAGAAATCAAATTTTCAAAATAATCCTGTGTTCCGTTTTCCAGAAATTTCTAATAGGCCATCGAGTTTGGGACACCCTGTATATTGGGTGAAGCAGCAAGGCAAAAAATGTATTCCTTCAACACTGTATTTCCAATACTTCCACACTAAATACTGTCGTCTTGAGAAAAGCTACAAACTGCTTATTATTTCGTTTAATTTTGAATAATTTTCCTTTGACTTCAAACTCTCAGTTTTCATTTCATCATCTACATACTTTTTTTAGCAATTTTCCTCAGTATTATTTTGGAAAGAGTAATTAATCCATGCAGTAGCTATAAACGGCTCGCAAAAAAATATCAGCTTCAAATATAGGGCGCTTCAAACACTCAATTCTCAGATAAATTTCAACACCTTCCAAACCGCAACTCTGAGCCAACGATCGCCTAAGCCTCACCGCAATCGAATAAATCCCACTTCGATATTCTTTCACAGTTCGTCCCAAGATCCTGCCCATAAACCCGATGACCAACCTGCTGAAAGAGGGAATGCGAGCCGCCATCAATTGCCAGATAATGGAGGGCGATCTGCCTATAACGTTCCGTTGGGAGAGGAATGGAAAAGTGGTCTCCAACAACGCTGCCCTAGGAACAGTGATAAGACGAATCGATGAATTTGCCTCGTCGTTGATTATTGATCAAGTGACTTCCGCTCACAGCGGAAATTACACCTGCATAGCGAGCAACGTAGCGGGATCTGAAGAGTACGTCGTTCCTCTCACAGTTAATGGTAATCATTATTAGTTTTTCAGGTAGACGTGATTTTTTTTTTTGAGCATCGTTGGTCCGTTCAGATTTTAATTTGTCTGCTGAGTCTGGGAGATTCGAGCATTTCATTACGTCTCGATTTGGTTTTGCAAGGTAAAAGTCGCTGTAATTTATGTTCACACATCAATCGTTACGAAGAGCTTCAATTCGGGTAAATATCATTAGTAGCAACACAAAAACACCATAGACTCGGAAATTCGAAGACACTCTAGTTATCTTGAAAACCTTACAAAATAAAATAGTAAAATGTATTTTCAAATTAGATGTCTCGGAGCCTACTGTGAATTTATACAAGCCAAGGAAGTTATTGAATTTGGATCAAATATTCAGGATGAAAATATGCTTATTTGTTCATTTTGCCTTAAAAAATATCAAACACTCTATTCGGAAATTTACAGTTAATTCTGATATTCATAACTATGCTACTAGACAAACTAATGAGCTCATTTTGATCAAATTCAAAATAGAATTTGCAAAGAAACTCCTTCTCCATAATGGTGTTGAAATTTACAACAGTTTACATCCTTATTTGAAAAAAGTTAAAGATGCTGTTAAATTCAAAAGATACCTTACAGATTTTTTCTTAACTAAAATGATATTTGATGTTTGTGTCTGTTTTTCATTTTCTACTACTCTGAAGCTTCTGGAAAACATTCATTTTGCCAGTATTGATTTTTCTTTATAACTATTTGAACTGATCTTACTGTTTTCTTTTTATGTTGTATAGTATTATTTATTTCAGTATGTCCCTGTTATAAACATTCATGTTTCTTGGGATGAATAAAGATATTACAAAAAAAATCTAAAGGGTTCGTATGTCCTAAATTCATCTCCCTGATAATTTCTTTTTCATTTCATATTTTGTATTGATGATACATTTTTTGAGTGATATACAGAACTTCGACACGTATTCCACATATATTGAAAAAAAAATTCAATTCAGAAACCGCATAAGTATTTTCAGTGTGGATTCTTATCAAGTATCGGCCAATTCTATTCAATTTCTCAGTAGACGAATCCTTTAGGTGAGTGATCCTGAGAAAGATTTGCATAGACAATGTTCCAACGCCTGTATGTAATGTAATTCAGGTGACCAGCCTGTATGTAATGAAGTATTTCGTTTTTGTAATTGAAATAACTGAAATGGCGATTTAAGCTTTCTTTTCCATATAATAACAGAAAAATTAGAAATGTTATGATATTCAGCCGAAGAATTAATTGCAGATCTTCTTTTTTCGGAAAAATCAATTTGAGCTATAGTTAACGTAACGAAAAATTCAAATCTTCTCGGCATTCTTTGTATTTGAAGATGCAATTGATGGAGAACAGATATAAACCCAAAAAAGCTAGGTGATAATAAACAAATGGGATCTGAAAAGTATGGCTTCCACCTCCCAGTTGATGGTAATCATTATTTATCATGCTCCTTCATTCATTCATTTGTCCTTTGAATTGAGGAAATTCAAACATTCAGTCTCGATTTGGTTTTGCATAGTAAAAGTCACCGTTCACACATCAATTTGTAAGTGAATCTTCAATTCGGGTAAAGACTGGTATTAACCGAAAGCATAATAGATTCCATTATTGAAAGATATTCCAGTAACCTAGGGGATTTTTAGGGATAACATTTTCCCACATTACCATTTTCTCATCTCTTTGGTTTTCTGAATCGTTATTTCATTCTCAGTCCCTCCTCGTTGGACTGTGGAGCCGTCAGATGCCAGTGTTGCAGCTGGTCAAGAAGCAATTATTCATTGTCAAGCAGAAGGATATCCAAAACCCATCGTTACTTGGAAAAAAGCAGTTGGTGAGTACAAGTTAGTTTTCAAATATCATTACTATTCATTGCCTTCGTTACAAAGTATAAATAATGATTCACCTTTTCTCTTAACAGTCATACTCTCCTTTTCCTCTTTCACGCCTTCTGTTCGTTACATCTCTTTCTTCATATCCATACCTCACACCTCAGAAACTGATTGTTATTTTGGTTTTTCATTCAGGTGAACAGCCTGGAGAATACAAAGATTTCCTTTTCGAACCCAATGCACAGCAGTACCAAAACGGTTCCCTGGTGTTCTTACAAATTTCAAAGGAAAATGAAGGACAGTATTTATGTGAAGCTAAGAACAACATCGAATCTGGAGTCAGCAAAGTGATATTTTTAAGAGTCAACGGTGAGTATAAAACTGATGTTTGTTCGAATGTGAGTGACAGTATTTTCTGTTGAATTATACCTAGCCCGAATCTGCATTGTCTGTAAATATTATGAAGCGCTGTTGAAAACTTACAAATTAGGAGGATTGGAAGAATAAAATGAATTGAAACTGAAATAAACAGTGATAAAATGAATACATGTCTCCGAAAGGAGAGTATGAAATCATTTAAGGAAAAACGAAAAATCAGGAAAAAATACTTGGAAACAGGAAAAATCAAAATTCAGGAATGCGAAAAATATAGAATATTAATTAAAAACTGTTGAAATTGAGAAAAATATGAAGATATTGACAAGAGTTTTAATTTTTTTCCGGTTATCTCGATCAAAACATCGTTTGTACTAATCTCAACTAATCTCGACACTCGATATTATTGTTTTTTCCTCGATTTTAAAATAATTGAATATCACTAGTTTGATGGTGAAATCGAAAATCAAATAGAGAACATGAAAACATCATAGGCTACAATTCCAAGTCCTTTTTTATTTTGATCAATAATAGGCAGCTGAAATAGCGCATTTGCTATTTCAGCTGCAAGGAAACCCAGAAGAACCCACAGTGCTACCGCCCAGAAAAACTAACAGTGCTTCGACGGATCTTTGAGGCCCCCTTGAGATACTTCCTGATTGCTCAAGTAACTACCTATTTTTACTTACAGATTCAATATCAGGCTCTAACTGTTCGTCTGAGTTACTTTTCTTGAAGCAGTTGTTGTTGGAATGGAATTATGTCTGGTGAATGTGAATTTTTATCTCTGGCTGACTTTCATTATTGACAATTATCAATTAATGTCGACTCCCAAAACAACATATCTACCGATGATAAAATCAATTTTCACACCTATCCAGATCCAATAACCATTTTTTACAGATACCTCCAAATAATGCTTCTTCAATTTTATTCATGTCAAATTTCCTTTTCTTCTCCTTGGGCACATGTACGAAACACTCGGTTTCAAAATATTTGAAATGGTCCACGTGAGTATCTTTACCTGTCTACAATTCAAGCGGAGATTTGTCTTCAATGCAACTGGGACACACAATATATACACTGCTGTGTTGACTGCTTCTGCCTAGAAGTTCTCGAAAAGATTCTCAGTACGCAGCATTGTCCTGGTAGACTCCACAATCGTGCAGTTTTCGCATTCCGCACATCCATGATTCTCGAGTGTGTAGAGCATAGCAATTTTATGAATAATACCAGCTTTGCTAACCATATATTCCATATTATTACGATTATTGAATTCAAGTCCACCATCAGCGAATATTTTTTCACAGGATATCCCATGGTTTCAGCTTCTACCAGTAACAATTCTAGCTGGAACTCCTGCTCAGATGTTTTTTTTTCGAAATTCGGAGAATCTATGACTTCACCCAGAATCTGAGGTCTCTGAACTTATATCTCCACAATGAAATCACCTTCCCCTGTGTTGGGAATAATATTTATTAAAATCCGTTTTCGCCTTTTTTCTAGAAGAAAAACGCAGATGATTGAAGAAGGCTTAACTGAGTTTTTTTAGTTGGTTGACGTACAATTGTCAAATAATGATTAAATAATTTATGTAAATGTCAGCAATAAATTCTTTTCATGTTTTTTCGACCGTTTTATTAAAAAGTAAAGTAAAACAGAGGTCCCACATAAAGTTAGTAAAATAAAATCAATCCTGACAGGTTATGGGCCCAGGATATTCTGAAATAATATAAAAACCGAGAAGAAAGAAGACAGAAAAATGACGACTATTAGTGCTGAAGAAATTGGGCAGATCGAAAAGTTGGATAGTGCCGATTCGTTTGAAATATGGAATTTCCAAATAATGATTTTGTTCAAAGCATACGGCTTACATGAAGTTGTTACCGGTGAGCAGAAATTGGAGAGATTGGCTAAAGAAAATGAGAAACTAGAGTGGAAAAGAAAGGATGCAAAAGCACAGAAAGTTTTGATAACAATTATCAGTAAGAAGGTGCTTCTACATATTATGAATTGTGGTACAGCAGCGGATATGTATTCAAAGTTATGTGCAATCTTCAAAAAAGACAATGAACATCATAGGTGTTCTTTACTCCAAGAATTTTTTAATTTCTCGTACGAAAAAGGTAGTGACATGTCCTCACATATAAGTAAGCTAGAAAACTTGGCCTACAGACTGAAAGCAATGAATCAAAGTATTGATGACGAAATGCTGATATCGAAAATTCTAAGTACGTTGCCAGAATATTTCAAGTATTTTCGTACAGCCTGGGAGTCTACACCCCAAAAAGAACGAACCTTGACAAATTTAACATCCAGATTGATTACTGAAGAAAAAATGAATAATGCCAAAGAAAGTGGTTCGTCAGTAGTTTTCAATACATCTGAAAAAGTATGTTTCAAATGTATGAAACCTGGACATATTGGACGTTTTTGTAAAGTAAAAATGAAAGGAAACATATATCGAGAAATAAAATGTTATGACTGTGGTAAGACAGGACATATATCAAAAGATTGCAACGCGAAGAGAAATGAAAATAGAAGAGAAATGATGTGTAAAATTTGTAAAAAGTCAAATCATACAGAAAATAATTGCTACTTTAGAAATCGCCAAGGAGACACTAGTAAGCCAAGACAAGAAGAAAGAAAAGTGACTTTTTTGACGGAAGAAACCGAAACTATATATGATAATTCCTTTGTTATTGACTCTGGATCAACTTCACATATGGTCAAGAATTTCGCACTATTTGAGAGTTTTGAGCATCAAGAATCAGATATATGTGTGGCTGGAAAAAATTCATATATAAAATCAAATGGCAAAGGATCTGTAGAGAGAAACTCATGTATTTTGAAAGAAGTATTATATGTGCCAGATTTGAGGAGGAACTTGTTATCTGTGAGTGCGATAACAGAAAATAGTGGCAAAGTTACATTTGAAAAAGACAAAGTATATGTTACGAAAAATGAAATGACAGTTTTTGAAGGTAAACGGCAAAATGGGCTTTATGTGGTGAATTTCGAAGAAGAATCAGAAAATACAGAAAAAAGTCTACTTACAGTATCTAAAAAAGAAAAAGTTGAAGATTGGCATAAAAAACTAGGACATATTAGTATGAGAAGTCTTAAGAAAATGATAGATAATGAGATGGTGACAGGTTTGAATATAAATAAAAAAGACTGTGATAATTTTGAAACACCTTGTGAGATATGTTTGAAAGCTAAACAAGTGAGATTTCCATTTGATAGTCAGAGAAAAAGAGCCACTAGACCGCTCGAAATTATACACACATATATAACAGGTCCAATTGATCCAGAAACATGGGATGGAAAGCGATATATATTAACTTTTTTGGATGATTATACTCATTTTGTTGTGGTTTATCTATTGAAAACAAAAAACGAAACACAAGAATATTTGAAAGAATACGTAGAAGAAATGGAAGCCTATAAAAATTCAAGAGTTCATAAGATAAGATGTGATAATGGTACAGAATTTGTGAATGATAATTTGAAGTCCTGGTATAAGAAAAAAGGCATCGTTTTGGATACCACTGTACCTCATACTCCTCAATTGAATGGTAAAGCGGAGAGATTGAATCGAACCTTACTGGAAAAAGCCAGATCTCTTATTTTTGATTCGAATTTATCTAAAAAGTTCTGGGGAGAAGCTGTCAGAGTTTCTGCATATATCCTTAACAGAATCCCAACTGAAGCGCAACTCAAAACACCCAGTGAAATGTGGACTGGTAATAAGCCTGATTTATCAAAAATGCAAATATTTGGAAGTCAAGCCTATGCCAAAGTTTTGGGATATTTGAAGAAATTGGATGAAAGAAGCAAAGAATTCATATTTATTGGTTATGCTTTGAATGGATACCGATTGTGGGATGAAGAGAAACAACAAGTTGTTATAAACAGAGATGTCATTATCAAGAAAAAGAAATGTGAAAACTTAGTGAATGAAAATCAAACTGATGAAGTTGAAGAAATAGATGAAAAAGAAATCAAGGAAACTGTTGAGGTAAATCGAGATGAAAGGGAACATGGTCAAGTTTATGAAGAATCCGCACAAAATGAATTTTCAGAAGAAGATGAACAAAGAGATGTGCTGAATTTAGGACAAGGACGAATTGATAGAAGAGCAAGAAAGATAAATATGCCAAAAAGATATGATGACTATGTCTTACTCACGTATGAAGGGGCAGTTACTGGAGAAGACAGAGAGAATTGGATACAAGCCATAGATGATGAGAAAGAATCGTTAGCAAAGAATCAGACGTGGGAATATATAGATAGAGAAAAAGCAAATGGGAAGAAAATTCTAACGAACAGATGGGTATTCAGAATAAAAGATGACGGCAAGTACAAAGCCCGATTGGTAGTAAGAGGTTGTCAACAAACACAAGGGATAGATTATGAGGAGGTATTCAGCCCTGTGGTCAATACAAGTTCTTTGCGTTTGTTACTAGCAATTGCCGTTCAAAATGAATACACCATGAAAAAATTCGACATCAAGACTGCATTTTTGTATGGAAGTTTAAAGGATGACATTTTCATGACCATACCGGAAGGTTACGAACAACAAGAAAATAAAATATGCGTTTTGAGGAAAGCATTATATGGACTAAAACAAGCACCTATGACATGGAATGAGCATCTTACAAATTTTCTCAAAGAAAAAGGCCTGTATGCATCAAAGATTGAGCAGTGTATTTTCAGAAACGCAGAAGGGACACTATTTTTAGCTATATATGTTGACGATGGTCTCATTGTGGGACAAAAGGAAGAGGAAATAGATAGTTTGCTGAGAAATTTGGAAAAAAAATTTGAAATGAAGAAATTCGATGCAGTTGATACTTTTCTAGGAATAAGAATTACGAGGGGTCCCGATTGGATGAAGTTAGATCAAGAAAACTATATCAACAGTATTTTAGATAGATTTGGAATGGAAAATGCAAAATCAGTGATGACACCGATGATCAACAATGATGATGAAGACAGAAAGGAAAACATAAAAATCAATTTTCCATACCGTGAGGCTATAGGTAGTCTGTTATACTTATCAAATAAAACCAGACCTGACATAGCATTTTCGGTTGGATATGGAAGTCGGAATTTAGAAAATCCAACACATTTCGATATTTCCAATGTTAAGAGAATCATGAGATATCTGATATCAACAAAGAATGAGGGTATTATATACAGGAGAGGAGGGGAGAGTAATGAAATGGTAGCTTTCAGCGATTCAGACTTTGCTGGAGACAAAAACACCAGGAAGAGTACATCGGGATATGTTATTTACTACTGTAATGGCCCAATAAGTTGGTGCTCAAGAAAGCAACCTGTTGTAGCCCTCTCAAGTACAGAAGCGGAATTCATAGCCGCAGCAGAAAGTGTAAAGGAGGTATTGTTTTTGAAAACTCTTCTTGAAGAAATGGGAATGATTGATACAAGCAGAAGTGTGATACTGAAAATGGACAATCAAAGCGCAATGACCTTAATAAAAAATGGACAGTTCAACAGAAGAAGCAAGCACATAGATGTGAGATTCCATTTCATCAATGAGAAAGTTAGAGAAGGTCTAATAAAATTGGAATATTTGTGCACAGAAGAAATGGTTGCGGACATTTTAACAAAGGCACTGAATGGCACAAAATTTTTGAAACATAAAAATAGTCTTGTTGGATGAATGTTTCATCTCATTTCATCATTTTGGATTTTAATAATTATTAGGACAAGGTGTTGGGAATAATATTTATTAAAATCCGTTTTCGCCTTTTTTCTAGAAGAAAAACGCAGATGATTGAAGAAGGCTTAATTGAGTTTTTTTAGTTGGTTGACGTACAATTGTCAAATAATGATTAAATAATTTATGTAAATGTAGCAATAAATTCTTTTCATGTTTTTTCGACCGTTTTATTAAAAAGTAAAGTAAAACAGAGGTCCCACATAAATTTAGTGAAATAAAATCAATCCTGACACCCTGTTATTTCCATGTGCTATTCATTTCTAACTCATACATAAACTGCTAAAAAGGAATAAACCAACCCCCCACATATTGTCATGGGTCATATCTGAGATGCTCCGGAATCGGCTTGTTGATTGATTTTATCAGACTGATTGGCGATCTTTCATACCGTTGGACTTCTAACCGCTAAGCTCCCAACAGTCTCTTTTGAGGTGTCCCTTCCCTCCAAAGCTCACAAAATAAAAAGCTTTTTTGTATTTCTAGTTCGAGTACTTTCGAGACTGAACAGATTTTATACTGGTTTTCTGACTGGTATCAAAGTGAGGAAGGCGGAGTTTTCAGAAGCGCTTTCACTTCTCTTATGAAACCAATTCAACTGTACAGTCTTTTCCTAAGTAGAGTAATATTTCTTTGAAGTTTCGCAATAGATTCCCAGGCAATCACGAACTCAAAACAATCTGATAGCATGGTATTCAGAACTATTGATGAAGAGTTATTTGAAAAGTTTCACTTCGTCTCCTTTCCATGTCTCATCTTGTAACTCTGTCCAACACATTTACATCACAATCGATGGACTGAATACTGCGAAATAAGCAAGATGAAATACTTCAAGTATACATCAAATGCATTCCTTATATAATATAAAATATGAAGAGTGGAGAAAAGTTATAATAAAATTATTACTCTATCCTTGATATTCATTCTTTCTCTAATGTATACGCATCGTGCTATGTTCTGTCAAAATGTCCAGTCCATCGGTTTTGATGTCAATAGCCCACAGTTCCTCTAACTTTCTATCTTGACTACACTATCTGAAAAATATTTTTCTTCGATACCGAAGAACTCATCGAATATTCCATCCTTTCTCAGTTCTGTGTAGCTTACTCCATATTTCGTGGAGCTGAATTGCAACATATTAACCAATTGTTTTGCTTGAAAGCTCAAACTGGAAACTATTTTATACAGTACACTCGAGCTTGATATAGCTATTTGTTGTAAGTAACTGGTTCCGTGATACAACCATCCACAGCTTGCAAAGATTCAACAACTTTCAGCTGAATTTTAAACTGGAATTTTCAATCCAGTTGGACTGACCTTTCCACTTCTCAATTACTTCATTCGAAATATTAATCTTTAATATTATTTCAGCTCAGGTCCAGTTGAAATTCCTTGATTATTATACAACTGGGCTCATAACCTATTGGATCGGAATCTTCTGAGTTTTTTAAATTTCAAAAGTTAGCTTATGGCCGCGTTGCATCTATTCCCCATTATTCTTTCATATCATAGATATATAACTGTTCATAAAAAAAGACTCAAGAAGAAAAGATTTCAGTATATGTCATCGAAGATTCAATATGGCATCAAATTGTAACGCACGTGAATTTACCAATTGATTATAAGTAAATTGAGTAATATATTTCAATGGTCTGAATATGGAGGAAAAATATTCATTTCAAATTTATGCTCAGAACAATATAAGTATATTTTCAGTCTTCATTTCCAATATAACATTTCAATGAAATTTTATAAATCTGTATAAATAAAAAAACTATAATCTGCCAGTGCCTTTATTCTCATAAAAAAAATATTTGCCTCGCTGATCACCAGGAATCTCAAAGAGACTGGTATCACTCGCGAATCATATTGAATTCATGCCAGGTTCCAGTGTAGGGGTGTTTGCAGTGAGCGGTGTAGTGGCCGGTCCCGCTGTGTTTGGGACTGCATACAGATTATTTCGAAAGGGGTCTTCGACTTTTGAATTTTGAAGGCAAGATGCGTATGAACCATGGATGCTCTGAATTATCTGCTTTTTTAACGCAGAGTCCTCAAGGTCTAAAGAACTGAAGCGAGAATTTTCATTTCTCAACCGTAGGTCGTGATGCAAAAGGGATTTCTCAAAGATGCTATTGGGATTTCAGGACAAGCGATACGCTACCTGGTAGCAGTTGACGAACTATATTTACTCATATCCAAGTCTTCTAAAAGAAAATCCAGGATGACTTCTAATTTTCCTTCGATTCCTTCAGTTTGAGAAAATCGTTGGAGATGGATCACCAGTACTTTGGAAAAATCTCTGAATAGATGAAGATTCTGTGCATTTTCGCCGCTCCTCACAAAAAGTGCAAGTTGGTTTCTCATCTCTTTCCAAAATTCATTCTCGTGATGAAGAATCTAAGCATTGAGATTGAGAACTTATTTTTCCAACCATTTGTGGAATAGGCAGAGAAAAGTCCCAGAAAGGATCATAGGTAACGAAACAGTTGCCAGAATAAGTACATTTTATCGATGATTTCAATTGGCCAACAAAGTTGTACTATCTTAGACTTGTTCATCCTCGGGTAACTCGACCAAGACTCCTGAGCTTTTTTGTTATCACTAAATTCCCAATAGATTTCCGGCTTTATCAAATTCGCGTTTTCGGTGAATTGGTTAGCATCTTCATGTAGAACCTCTAAAAAGTATCTCAAAAATTCTTGGACATCTTGCTCTACACACCCAGCAAAGCGGGCGCATATCTTTCGATTTGGTGTTTCAAAGAGATTCTATTCACAACTCTCCTAGAAGAATCCTCAGACCACAATAATTTTATCACTACTGCAAAAGTATTCCAAGTTATTGAAGTACTGGCACTATTATTCGTCGTCCTTCAGATACTCCAACAACTATTCTGGATGGGAAAAACACTGGATAGCACAGTTCAAGAAACAAGTATTTTCAATATTCTACACTCCCTTGAGAAATGGTGTTTTAAAAGGGTATGTTGCTCGATTATCTGCATCTTTGGCTTGAATCAGTGGAACATATGATTTTAAATTTTCAGATGGAGATTGGACAACTATTAACGAAATACTTTTCTTTTCGAATGGGAAAATGAAAGATGAAGAAGCACTATTCGAGATAAAAATTCAGTTCATCAGAATCCAAAACAAGTCGACGATGTGGTCTGGCAATAGTCGAATGGAAGCAGCATTCCCTCTTTGGATAGCGATACTGATTTTGTATAAAAACTTTTATCACTTTCTGACTGACAGACTTTAAGAATTTTGGGGCGTAGCTTTCAAAACTTCCATAGTTTCAATTGCAATTGCAAAATAATTATTTTGTAGTGATAAATATTTTTAGATTTTTTATTTTTCGGCTGATTCAGCGGCTCCTCCTGCCGACCTGGATGTTGCTACTAAATGTGATTTCAAAAAATTGTCGACACAAGTGCCAGACTAGAGGTTCTCCGTTGATTGAAAGCCCGTTAGATGATATCATTCAAGTATATCACATCAGCAAAACGGCAATTATAAATATCTCTTCGTTTTCAATGCTATGCTTACTCATCTTTTTTGTACGATAGTTTTTTATTCGGGTGAAAGATATAACTTTTCATATACCATATTCGTTCTAGTTATTTATTAAAAAAAAAACGTAGAATTGTCAATATCAGAGTGTGGGACTAGGAAATCCAATACGGCCATTCCAATATAAGAATATTTGCTCAGTCACAGTGAAAAACTGAGCCGTTTCTCGATAAAGTGGTAACCAGGTTCGCCTGATGAGGATGAGACGGGGTTTGATTCCCCATCACGGAACCACTGTGCTGGTGAAATAACATATTGAAAGATAAGTCCTTGTTATGGAACTCCATCCGGTAAATGAAAGAAAAATATTCAATATTTCCCACCACGATATTGGTACATGTTGAACGTAGATTTTTTATTTCAATATCTCCATTAACAGGTACACGTTTGATAATATAGACAATGGATCCGTTTCATTCATTTGAGTTCAATCAATAAATATATTTATTTCATCAAATTTTCAGCCCCAGCCCATTTTCCACAAAAATCTAAACAAGTTCAAGTAGTAAAAGGAGACCCGGCACATCTGCAGTGTTCAGTTCTAGGGGATACTCCTATGGAGATGACATGGAAAGTGGGCGGTCAGCAAATATCGAAAGATGGCGATCAAAGGTTAGTACTGAAACTGAGTTTCACAACATAGCTCTGATTTTCCCATCATCATCTCTATCCCAACTATTTTCAGTTAGAATTAGACTATATAGACCTTTATCAATTGATAAAACAAATGAAAAATTGAGTATTACTACTTTTTTTCGGGTTTGAAGGCCGTAGTTCTTTGGAATTTCTTCCTGACCTTTCGCTAGCGCGGGTGACTAGCTTCTTCAGAGGCGTTTATTTTAGATATATTGAAACCTTATGTCTGTTTGTTGTTTTACACGTTGATAGAGCAATGAGCAGACGTGTGATATTGTGAAGAGGTTTTCAATTAAATTTTACGAAAGCTACAACACGCAGTAATTACATTTCCATAGAATGTTCATGCAGGGCCATGTTCCGTAATGAAACCAATATAGGTTACGTACATATTATCATACTGAAGACGCATCTTCAATTTGGAAAATATTCTCTAGTGAGATCGGGAATTCATTTTCAGTTGATAAATAACGCCGTTGATAAATGATTCGTTCATCATCGATTCCAGATAGTGTGAGAAACTCTTTTTCTGCTCACAAAACTTCTATGAAAGAAATAAAATTCACAAACTCAAAAATGGAGAAAATGCTCATCTGAAACAGCTACTTTCTTGCCTATATATCACGACGGGCACTGAATCACATAGAAATCACTTTTTCTTGCTCGATCGGTATTGAGCATACGGAACTTGAACCAAATAGATAACAACTACACAATAAAGCAAAAATAGAAAGTTGTTTGTAGAAAAATTATTCAGGATGATATTTCATTCAAGCCCAGACAAGATCTTGTTTCGCTCAGGGAAATTCATCTCTTGAGCTCCTCAGTGGGCAACTAGATGAATTATGAAACACTTTCATCAGATACACAAAACATTTCCGAAAAATTAGATTCGAAAAAAGCCAAAAAATTGTTTCCAAACTTCATTATCTCCAAAAAAATACTCAAGTTCCTGAATTTCAGATAATATGGTTTGTTCTTGTTTATTACTTCCAGCAATCAATTATCCATATTATTTGTCTAGGCCTACGAAGTTTTTGTATTCGCATTATAGATTATTGTTGAGAATTTCGATATTAATACAAATCTTTCAGTTTTATTTCTCGAGAATGTTAAATTTGTGTTTCTTTTGTGAGCTTTGACAAAGCCTCGACTGAAAGGGTTCTGAAGAGGCAAATCAGAGACTATAAATGTGTAAAGAATTATTTCGAAACAAATTATATTCTTTATAGAAACATGAGTATTTCTCATCTTCATATATACAGTTTTGGTTTTGAAATTAGATGAAACATCGCTTATTGCGTCTATTGGTCGTACACCAGGTAGTAAGGGCCTACAGACATGAGAACATCATACATGAGGTAACCGACGCGTGGATGTCTCGCCATCTTGATGTTAATCCCTTTCATCTGGGAAGATTGCTTCACTATTTCGTCTCCTCTAGAAAAATGATAATATCAAAACTTCTAACTAACAAGCTTCCCGGTAGAAGGCATATTTTTTTAACACTGTCTCCTTCTCTATATCTCAGGTATTCAATACGCGAACAAATGCTGGCCGAAGGAATGGTGTCGGAGCTGGGAATAGAGCGAAGCATAAGGCAGGACACGGGAATTTTCATATGCTCGGCGACAAACGCGTACGGCACGGACGACATGAATATTCAATTGATCGTGCAGGAAATTCCCGAACCGCCGAGGAACGTTCGTGTGATGGATCAGTTCTCGCGCTCCCTCGGAGTTTCTTGGACCCAGCCGTATGCCGGGAACAGTCCCATCACTAGTTACATCGTTCAGTATAAGCCGGGAGCAGGTGAGATATGAAAATATACAATATACATCTTATCCAGTAAATCCTGGCACAAACTCAGCTACATTTCCAGTTGCACACAAGTAGTGCAGACCATGACGAAAGAAAAAACACCTACTAGGAATAAATTTCAACACAGTGAACACATATAATAGGTGCTTCTTCATCTTAGTATACTTCACAGATATTTATTACTGGGCATATATGTCATTAGTTCTGTGTCAAGATGGATTGGATGAGCTGTAACAGGAATTATATTGAATGATATCAAATAATTGACCGCAGTTATTTCTATTCCGAAATTTTCTGTGAAGAAAGAAATTCGAATCCCGTTTTTTTCTGTATAATACATGACGAAAATCTGGTGTCGCCAGACTTGGGTCAATCGCAACCTTTAAATTTTAAACATGTACCTGAATCTTTCGTTTCCTTATCGTTGAAGATGATGTTCAGTATAGATAGAAAATACATTGTGATTCGCACGACTGCTTCAAAAATAACCTGAATTTTTCGTTATGATTGATATTTTTTTAGGTATTCGGGCAGACTGTTGCAATTTTGAAGAAAAATGATTTTTTCCAATATTGCTTTTGAATTGTAAAGTTTTCAAATGATGCTGTTGTCTAGTGAGATGATTATGGCTAACAGAAATCATGACATAGAAGGCATTGTTTTTTTTTAATTTTTGGTTGAATGAATGAAAATACTAATCTTTAATTTGACCAATGAGAACAAGTCTAGAAGATTTCTGGGTTCATATAATTTGCTCGTTGATTATCGGAAAGGCAATTTGTAGATACCTTCAATAGTCTTGTTTCGTAATGATTTCAATGGTTTCATTGCTGATATTGCAGAACCCCAAATCATAACAGATAATGAATAATAAATTTCAAATAAATCAAGCTGAAGTTAACAATTTCAAATATTTCAGTGAGAATTCAACTCATGTATAAAATATCCCATAAGCCGCCGTGATTTCGTTAAAATGACAGCGAAAAAACGGAACTTAACTTTTGAAAGCATGGCAACCAGAATTGTAAACAAATCTTTGACGGCGTCTTTGACAATTTTTCACTCGCTATGTCAAAAAGTCTATCTGATCTGTGAAAATGAAATATTAGAAATATGTTTTGAACAATTTTAGGTACTTTCCGTTGAATTGAATAAACGAAACTGTATTCATTAAATTGTCGTACCGAATTAAACTCGAGCTTTTTTTGTCGAAGAAAACTTGACATTTATGATTCGAGTTCAGTTGACTTCCGACAAATTAATCCAAAAAACTGCCCAGGAGAAATTACTCGTCCTGCGGAGTACGAAATTTTTTCAGAGCCAGTTTTTTTTTCGTTGAGTTGCCAGGCGACAAAATTCTCATCGAAATGTCAAGTTTACTTACTTACTTTACTTACAACAAAAAAAGCTCTCATGTAATTATAAGAGACAAAAAAACTCTTAATCTATACCATATATCAATAATTGATGATATTTTCTTGAGGCTCAGAATATGACTAGTCCAACGATGTGGAGTTTACTCTAGATCACTTAGCCTAAAGATTAAGTGGGGAATGGGAAAAAATACCAGCGTGGTTCAAACAGAACTGGCTGGTATCTCAATCGCCACAAAAGAGCTAACCAGAAAAGGAATTTCTGGCAAAGACATAATAATCTACACTGACAGTAGACAAGCCCTACTAACCTTGAATAGACAACGTATTATCTCAGCACTAGAGTGCCACCACGATTTAGCTAACGCCTCGGTAGATAATAATATCGTACTAAGGTGGGTGAAAGGGCACGACAGGAGCAAAGGTAACCGCATTGCTGACTCTTTGGCCAGGATGGCGGCTGGAATGAACATTTTGGGACCAGGTGACACCCATGGCTTGACGACTTCGACAATTGCGGAACTAGCCAAACGTTACACCCATACTCAAACCCTCAAAAGATGGGATGAAACCAAAGGATGCAGTTTTGCCAGGACGACCCTGAGAAGCTGGATCCAAATAAATATTTGGCGATGACCAGGAAGAACCTACGTTTAACAGTGGGATTTCTGACTGGACACTGTCAACTAAGGAAACACCTCCATATTATGGGGCTAGTGGACACACCTCTATGCAGGATGTGTGAACAGGAAGATGAAACTGTCAGGCATGTCTTATGCGAATGTCTGGAGCTATCGTCGATAAGAGAGTGTGTGTTCGGTGAGTCTTGGCCCACACCTGCCGATATTAAGGAGATGTCCCCTGGTGACCTGTCCTCCTTCCTGGATAAGGCAGAATGGACAATGTCCTAGGAGGGCGACTCCTTGGGAGGATGTACAATGGGCCATATTGTGGCCTAAGTGCTGTGGGTCTATACTCACCCTCCCTACTCTACAGATACAGATGACTAGTCCAAGACAGGGTTGGATCAATGATAAATTCCGGGAATTTCATATTTTTTGTAATTTCTATTTTTGAAGTGTTGGAAATGAGTGGTTGGATCAGCTTAGGTAATGTTCCTTCATATATATATATATATATATATATATATATATATATATATATATCACACACCAGAGGAACAAGGTCGGAACTTATCACGTGATTACCTAGACATAATGAAAAATGCAGTCGGACCAACGAAGAAAGTGGGAGGGGCCCAAGTCAAAGATACCATCATTGAACACCCCTACTGAGAAGCAGAACTCGAACTAATTAATCGAGTTCGGAGGTCGAAACTCAATCATCACCTAGAAAATGGCAAATGAGACTTTGCCAAAACGTTGTGACAATTATCCTTCAGAGGATCAAAACCACACAACACGGAATGAAACCCGAAAACACAACTCATTATACTTGAGAACCTTCATGCTAACATATATATATATATATATATATATATAAAGATTGACTGGAGACTTGAAATTTCTGGAACTCTTGAGGTTGCATTTGGAATATTTGTTGACAGACTTGAGCCTATGTTAACAAAATATTAATTCAATTTTTCACAAATGTTTGTTGCATTCTCTATCTTGTGACCGTCTATACTTACCAACGTTTCTTTCTTGTGGGAGTCATCATACAGCAAGTGATTCAGTGTTTTTCACATAGATTTTGGTGTTGTATTCAAAAATTTATCTTTGTGGTATTCTTCCTTGGCCCTTCTGATGTGTTGTTTAATCCTTTTGTTATAGTCGTTGTAGTTATCAATGAAACATACTACATTTGGATATTTTTTATTTTTGTAAAATGATTTATGCCTTAATTCAATCAGGAGTACAATGTTTTCATTGAACCACGGTTTAGTATCTGTTTTCATTTTTATATGATGAGCTCTCTTCGAAATGGAGTCTTTCAGTTCATTCAGCCTTTTTCTCGAGTTTTCAATATCAAACTTCATGGTCGTTTATTGCTCTTATTGCGTTTCAACTTTGGTCGGTTTGATTTTTACATAGGTAATGATTGATTTATGATCACCAATGGCAGTTTTTATAAGATATATATATAAGTCACCGAATCAAAATTCAAAACATTATGATCTTACAATATTTCAGAGTTATTCATAACATTCAACAAATGACAATCATTCGATATATAAATATCTCTCAATGAATCCGATTCATAAGTCGTCGAAAGCACATTCACATTAATATCTACAAATAAGAAACAACGTTTTTTGCTTTTAAAATAATCATGGGGTTCTTCATCAAGTAAAGCAAGGAATGCTTGAACATTTTGCTTTGGAGGTCGATAAACAGCGAATTATATAATGTATTGTTTTTTGAGATTCATTGCAATCTATGATGTTTCTGTTTCAATAATCTTCTATTCAAATTGAATACTCCTCTTCAACTCCTCCACCACGTTCCTCCCTGCATGTATACACAGAACCAAAAGTTTCAAAATTGTAGTAATTTTTTTTCTGATATGACTATAATGTCGGATTAATATCTTAGACGATGATTTCTATTTGTTCAAATCTATTTTTCATGGATCGAACATTCATATACAGAATTTTCATGTAAGTTTCGGGTGTAGTTAATATATAATCCTATAGTGATTCAAATTCTTGGATTTTTTGTATTAGTATTCAAATCCAAAATTTCTATAAATATGAAGTATTTCGAAATCGAATCCAATTGTTACCCCCAAATTCTTAGAACCTCCCTTACCTTTTTTTATGGAACCAATAAATAATTGAGCCGAAGTTATATCATCTCGTGAAGAATGCTTTTATGGTTCCGTTCAATTAGCGGACTGGGCAACCCCATAGTGCCTATTATGGATCGTAACGACGGTTTGCGCATTTGTGGGGATTCCAAAATTTGATTCACTTCTCAGTTAGTTGGAGGTTCAGCAATAATACCCGTTACAGCGCATCGAATATTCGTTCAACAAAGTACAGGGTGGAAAAACTTTTTCCAAAATTTCCCTCTCAGAAACTTATCAGTAAATTTTGTTAAAGCTAACAGCAAAGTATTCGTTATTTCCGGGGTGGATAGCTCTTCAAGCGGTATCACTATAACCGGTGAGACAAATGAAGGACATGTAGCAAAGTTGAAGATGGTTGTTTGTCAATATCCCAGTGAAAAATGCAACAATATATGAAAACATAAAAATGAAATATTCAAAAATAAATGGAAGTGTAAAAAATAAAAGTCAAGAACTCAAATGCCTTCCTATTCATAAAACAGAATATACGCCTTGTCACTTGCTATGGATTTAAATGGTAACGCGTGAAAATCAGTATATTTGTAATGGACGCTGTATGTGTTACCACTGTGATTTGATAGTGCATATAAATTATAATATGAGGCTTCACCCCGTCGAAGGTCCCAAAACGGAGTGAAGGTTACGGAACTATGACCGTAATAAGGGTATACCAGCATATATTTTAAAAGACACATAATAGTATATTATGCAACGATCGTGTAATGATGGTTATTAATACATGAGCATAAACCGGGATACGAAACGAGCCGAAGGTGAGTTTCGTATGGTTTATGCGAGTGTATTAATAACCATTACATGAGAGTTGCATACGCTATTTTATCTTCACCCGATAAATAGTGAAGAACTACAAATATTATATTTATATTTGTATTGCACATAATAATACTAATTGAACGAGTTTCTTTGAAAAATTCTACAGAATTGCAATTAATAGTATTACTTCGAGTGATAAAACGATGAGATATGAAAGGAAGATCAAAAATCAAAGAAAAAAAAAGTTACCCGAGGCCGGATTCGAACCAATGGCTCTTCATTCTAGATTATACAACGTCAGCGCTACAGACCGCCCGGCTACGGAGATGTCACAAAACCTGATGAAAAAATAAGTGATAAATCATGCATTTGTTAAATGAAAAATTTAATCATCCTAGCTGAATTTTTTTTGGTGAAGGTGTCGAAGGTGATTCTCCCATATCGCTGGTATCAGACATTTTGTTATGATTATCGAAGTTTGGCTATATTCTTAAAAAATTCAATACCTATACCGACTTTGACTTGACAAATGTCAAATGCAGAGCATGCACACCATGCTTGATTGAAAAATAATGGGTTTCTATTGGTTGAAAATCTGTATCGTAATGAAAATCTGTATCGTAATGGATTTCATTATAAAACGGTTTGTGGGCATATAAGTGTATCATTAGAGTACGGGTGTAGATAAAACTATTAACTATTATGGAACTGTCTATCATCAGATATCTCGACCAAGAATCTTGGGATTTCTCATTGTCGGCCAGACCTCATCAACTCTCTTCAATACTTGCTTCGGCTGTCTGGTAGCTTGGTTGATGTCTTCGTGCAGGGCTCCTGAGAGGTATCCCAAAAATTCCTGGGTATCTTGCTGTACATACCCTACGGGACGCTGGTACCTTGGGGGGTCAAGTATAGCTGAAATGCCAGCTGGAATAAGAGCACGTTTAATGATGGCATCATTTTGAGAATGATACAGATACTTACTCTGAAGTTATCTTTATCGAAAAGAGTGTCGAGAATACGACCGGTAGAGCATTCAACCAAGCACCCGATTCATTAGTGACAGCTCTGAGTCGAGCTTTATCTGATTGTGTTGAGGCAGATTCGAGTACATTAATCATCACCAGTTAGAGAAGTGGGCGATCCCAAGGTTTCTGATACGAAGAAAATTTTGATTTCCCTATCAAGTCTAATCTCATTCGGAAGGGGTCGATGGTTGATTTTTGCCATAGCCATAGTTCTTTTTTATATTCATATAAGTTGGCCTTCAACACGTTCCAAAGATGAAGTTGAATCTCTCTTCATTAGAAAACGATAGTTTTTAGTGGAACAAATTTGTTTGATGCGGGGGTATGGACTAATAATTGCGGTTGCTTTCAGAAAAATGATTTTAAATGAATTACATTTTAGACTCAAAGTGATTGTTGAAATGATATCATCAGCTCGTGTGGCCTTGCATAGACCAAAAAATCGAACAAATCGCAAAAATAGGCAAGGTTGTCAAAAAATCGATCTAAGGAATCATAATAATCGGTATGGTACTGACCCAAAAACTTTCGGTTGGGTTAAACGAGGGTTTAATGGTAATGGTTCGGACTTCCATTGTCTATATTTTTAACTCTATTGAAACCTGTTGCTAGGAACGGAAAGACTAAAATAAAAATTAAGTGAGAAAAAATCAAATCAAAATCAAATTTTTGGTCAATGATGAAATTAGGGATTGATTGATCAAAGAAAATACTGTTGTTACAAAAAATCGAGATCTCGAATCTGAAATATAAGTCAAAAAATTATTTAAATAACGAAATGAATGAAAATAATATTGTGACAAAAAAATTGAGGTATCGAATATGAAATACTAGTCAAAAAATGTAAATGAAGAAATTGAATGGAATATTTTGAAAAAATGTTGAAACCAAGTTTCAAGTTGAGTTAACTCACGACGTTTCGATTGCTGGTATCCGCAATCGTCTTCGGGTGATTACTGACAATATTTCGAGGTGTGGTCGGTTATAAAGCCCTCCGATTTCCCTATGGTGGGGGAAAGGGTGCTACTACCAAGGAGGCGAGCGGGTGCTATTACTAGAAGTGTGCCGATCGACCTTCAGCGGGAAATGGATGTATTGGCGCGAGATTCTCTCTCATCGAGCCGCAGCCGGTCCATGCCTTGGATGAGCGGCCTCCACACATTCCGGATCTCCACGCTGGTATGACTGAATGAGCAATCCAATCACCATCAATCTACGAAGCGAGGAATCGTTAAGTCTCTGATTGATCGGGCAATCAATCTCTGTAACACCAAAGAAAGTCAAGACAAAGAGCTGAGCAACATAAGAAACGATCTTCAAAAGAATGGATACTCGAAGAAGCTGGTGGATCGAACATTGGATCGAACATTGGCCCGGACGAATCAAAGGAACACTAGGGAGATACTGGAACAGCAAATTCTTACCATCCCCTACGTGAGAGGACTTTCAGAGAGGATCAAGAGGATAGGAGGAAAATACAACGTCAGAGTCTGTTTTCGATCAGGGAACACAATACGCAGCCAGCTCACAAAAATTCGACCACCGAATAAAAACAGCGACACCAACAACTGCGTTTACCGGATACCATGCGAGTGCGGCAAATCCTACATCGGAGAAACCAAAAGACCATTGGAAGTAAGAATAAGCGAACACAAGAAAAACACTCAACGAGGAGAAACAACGAAATCAGGAATAGCGGAGCATGTTTGGACAAACCATCACAACATCAAATGGTCTGAAGCCGAGGTCATACACATCAAGAGGAAATTTAAGGAAGCCGCCTACATCCCCAACAATGACGCATTCAGTCATACCAGCGTGGAGATCCGGAATGTGTGGAGGCCGCTTATCCAAGGCATGGACCGGCTGCGGCTCGATGAGAGAGAATCTCGCGCCAATACATCCATTTCCCGCTAAAGGTCGATCGGCACAATTCTAGTAATAGCACCCGCTCGCCTCCTTAGTAGTAGCACCCTTTCCCCCACCATAGGGAAATCGGAGGGCTTTATAACCGACCACACCTCGAAATATTGTCAGTAATCACCCGAAGACGATTGCGGATACCAGCAATCGAAACGTCGTGAGTAAACTCAACTTTCAACATTTTTTCAAGATATTCCATTCAATTTCTTCATTTACATTTTTTGACTAGTATTTCATATTCGATACCTCAATTTTTTTGTCACAATATTATTTTCATTCATTTCGTTATTTAAATAATTTTTTGACTTATACAGGTGTCCCTGGACTTCCTCTTTTCCTTTCGGGAATGTATAGATGGGGTGAAAATATCACCAGTACTTCATATAACTTTTTTTCCTAAAATCCTTCGTTACCAAGTTACGGGCCCTCGAAGTTACAAAATGAAAAATGTTTTTCTTTGATAACTTTTCAAGTGAATATTCAAAATCATCCAAATTTTGGTAATTGACTAAACAAATGAATTCCTTCGATGAGCTTTCATGCAGAAGTCATTTGTTTTGCTACAAAGTCAGGAACGGACTACCCCCGATGGTCCACACCCCAAAACTTTGAAATGACAGATATTTTTCAATATTTTTCAACAAAATAAGGTTACTTGGACAATTTTATGAATAAAAGTACTCGTGTGGAAAGTCGATCGGAGCAACGAGTCTTGATAAAAATGTAGTTTTACTCGACGACATCAAACCCGCTCGTCCACCATTATTTGAAATGAATAATTATCAAAGCGGAAATAATAATGATAACGTTTATTTATCCTGAGATGTCTACCATTATTCGAAAATATTAGTTTTCAAGGAAAATGGAAATGATAGGTAAAATGTTCATAACGAATTTTTATAATGCAAACACGTTTAACTAACGAAACTCGAGAGCCTCAAGAGCAAACAGAAATGAAAAATCCGCTACAGAAACTGCTCGATATGACCACCTTCTCTCTCTATACATTTTCTTAGTCTGCGAAGACACCCTCTCTGTACTTGAAATAGCATTCCAGGGTCGTTTAGTATGGCTTCACAATGTAATGTTATTCTATTCAACAATGCATCTCTTGTGTGAATAGGTGTAGCGTAAACAAGGCTTTTTAGATGCCCCCAAAGAAAGAAATCCAATGGATTTAAATCCGGAGACCGCGATGGCCATGAATATGGCCCACCTCTACCAATCCATTGGCCCATTGTGGAAAATATGGTTCAGATGGTCACGCACAATCAAACTAAAATGAGGAGGAGCGCCATCATGCATAAACCACATATCTCTTCGGGTTTGCAATGGAACATGTTCCAAAAGTCCATTCAAATCGTTCTGAATAAACTCCAAATAACGTTCTCCATTCAATCGGTCCTGTAGAAGGAATGGTCCTATAAGATGGTTTCCTATGATACCAGCCCAAACATTCACGTTGAATTTCCGTTGGTGTTTGGTTTGCAATATCCCATGGGGATTTTCTTCGGCCCATATATGGAGATTATGAGAGTTGATAACTCCATCTCTACTGAAACCTGCTTCATCAGTGAATAAAACTCGATTAATAAAAGTCATATCCTCTCTTTGCCTATCCATGAACCAATTGGCATATTCCAGTCGTGCTGGAAAATCTTGAGGTGTCATGGCATGTACCTTCTGGATGTGAAATGGGTGGAGCAGTTGTTCCCTAATTATTCTATGAATAGTGGACTTGGATGTATGGAACTGTTCTGATAGATTTCTGATGCTCATTGAAGGATCATCAGCGACGGCTTCCAAAATATTTTCCTCCAATACAACGGTACGTACAGTCCTAGGAGCGCCCTCACCACCTCGTTTTGGCAAAACTGTACCTTCAATAATATCGAAATAAAACAACGTGCTCAAATTAATTATCAATTATTACATACCTGTCTCCCTCAAGCTGCGATCGACACGCTCGAATGTTTCTCTTGACGGTACCGTTCGATTGGGAAAATGCTCGGAATACAGACGACGAGCTTCTGCAGCATTACAAAATGCTCGTCCATAAAATACATGCATATCTGCATATTCATTGAATGTAAACTGTCCGGCCATATCAAAAAAATTCAAAATATCCTATAGAATATTGACAATACAATGATAGTCATATGACAATGCACCACTCAACAAAACAAAATCGCATTCCAGTTTCTCATTTTTTATCAAAACTTCCTAAAAGGTTTTTTTGTTAACATCTGTGAAAGAAATTGAACATAATTATTCCCTGGATATTTTTCACCTGATCATGTGCAGCCGTTTTTGTAGTTCATTCGTTTGCTTTTTATTAGTATAGGTAAATATTTTTTCCGATGTGCGTTTTTTCAGCTAAATTTGATTCGTGTTAAAGAATTTCTCCCATAAAATTATAATCATCAGTGAGACTCCTCAACAGTTTTGCTGTGAAGAAGAATTTGAAACATTCAAATGTTGAGTTTCATGAGATTCAGATAACTGATCAACACGAAACGTGATTATTCCACACGTATACATACAAAATATGGAATGAATTCGATATGTCATAGTAGAGTAGCTTGTTAGTTTAAAAACACCACGAATCTACAGAACTTGATATTTCTTTTGAAAAAATATCTGCTTTCACAATTGTGAATTAAACTTCCATATAGGTACTGTACTTTTTGTTTGCGACTTCATTTTAGCATACTTTGTATTATTCCTGTTATAAATGTTGTTGAATTAACGTTATCATTATTATTTCTGCTTTGATAATTATTCATTTCAAATAATGGTGGACGAGCGGGTTTGATGTCGTCGAGTAAAACTACATTTTTATCAAGACTCGTTGCTCCGATCGACTTTCCACACGAGTACTTTTATTCATAAAATTGTCCAAGTAACCTTATTTTGTTGAAAAATATTGAAAAATATTTGTCATTTCAAAGTTTTGGGGTGTGGACCATCGGGGGTAGTCCGTTCCTGACTTTGTAGCAAAACAACTGACTCCTGCATGAAAGCTCATCGAAGGAATTCATTTGTTTAGTCAATTACCAAAATTTGGATGATTTTGAATATTCACTTGAAAAGTTATCAAAGAAAAACATTTTTCATTTTGTAAATTCGAGGGCCCGTAACTTGGTTACGAAGACTTTTAGGAAAAAAAGTTATATGAAGTACTGGTGATATTTTGACCCCATCTATACATTCCCGAGAGGAAAAGAGGAAGTCCAGGGACACCCTGTATTTCAGATTCGAGATCTCGATTGTTTGTAAACAACAGTATTTTCTTTGATCAATCAATCCCTAATTTCATCATTGACCAAAAATTTTATTTTGATTTGATTTTTTCTCACTTAATTTTATATTTTAATCTTTCCGTTTCTAGCAACAGGTTTCAATAGAGTTAAAAATATAGACAATGGAAGTCCGAACCATTACCATTCAGCAAGGAACATTGTCAACCACTTTCAAGCAAACGTTAAAACGAGGGTTTGTTCGCCTCTTGTTCACAGAAATGTTTTCTAGAAGTGAAAGATCCAAATTTCAAACAGGGAGAGTGCTTCAAAATGGAGATTATTACTGCGAGCTCCACAATCAAAATTTCTACGTTTTTCAATCCCTACAGTATCTATACAGATAATGAGATAACAATCAAGTCGTCAGAATAATCGAAGTTTTCACTGTGTTATTTGGACCATTCCGGTGAAATCAATTCAATAACTGATAATTTTCACATTACCGTGATGGAACTCTAAGCAAATTTGTTAATGGATCGCCAGCTTCGGACTCAGTTAGATCTGTTATTGTTTTCAACCGATGATAATAATGTATGTAAAAAATAAGTCTAATAGCAACAGCAGTATCGGAAACGTAATGTTGTTTCTTGCGCGTAGAGAAAGTATTGGTACGAGATTTTCGCTCAAATGAAAGTAAATGGTTCCTTGGTTTTGTACGTGAAGTTGTTGGAAACGAAGTTGATGAAATGCTCGTGTAAAAGAGACATACAGTTGAATTTTAGAAATGCAGTTCTTTTATGGATCGGACCAAAAATTCAATTTCAATTACCCCACCATCTACCTTGAAAGAATTCATTCTAGAATGAAAAATGAGACTAATGTTTTTGATACATCATAATCAAATAATGCCACATCCTTTCCGAACATTATACCCCTGTCTATCAATGATAAACAAACGAATATGTTTTGAGGGGACGCTGACAGTTGAAGCCTCCAGGTAGATTGCAGCTGGATAAGTACACGTGAAAGGGTGATACCATATTTATATGAGCTTCCACGTTGTTGAGCGAGTCTTTCATGGAAATACTTTATCATCGTGACCGAAAAATATCAACTGGTAGTCATGATATCGACGTATGTATATTTCGTGCATGGTTTACGTTTATTGGGTCATTACAAATTCCTTATCGAATATCGTCAATTATTTTAAATTTGAATAGATGTGGATGCATTACAATCACTCTTGGTGAATTATGATGTATTGGGAATGAATATATACATTAGATGAATATATTTTCATAATTTTCTTCACCGGATATCCATTCGAGAATCAAAGGATTGAATTGTGTACCTAGAAGATGTTTTTGATTCATTCACAAAAAAGAAGGAAAAGTCTATCTGAAACAAGTACCATTTATGATGAGACGGGTGTTAAATAACATAGAAGTCACCTTTTCTCGCTCAACTCTCAGAAGTTTTCGTGAAACTTTTGCGATGTAGAGTCCAAGTCTTGTAAGAATTTTCCTTCGCAATCCTCAAAAGAGGCATGTTTAGACACTGTCGCGTTAACCACTGAACGTGGTAGAATCGCCAGACAGATTTCCGAAAAAACTTTTCTCGTTTATTGAGAAACCCAACACGATCCTTTCCTTCTGAGAATTGCTACGTTAGCTCCATGCCCAAATGTTCAAGCGCTTATATTTTTTTCAAAATTTCATGAAAAAATCTAGTGATGCATAAACACCCAATATATCGTTCGTTCGAAAGTTAGATTTCAACAATACTCAGCTCGTACATGTTTCAATTTTTGAGAGTTGTAAACGTATAAGGACAGATCTTGATCATCTTTGTAGATAACTATGAGGTTTGTAGAAAAAAGAGAACGTGAGCAAAAAGATCCTCTCCATTTTTATTTACACTTCAATGTGAATCACATATCCATTTTCATTTCAGAAGCGTGGTCGAGCCAACCAATGAAAGTTACAGTTCCCGGTTCACAAACCACAACTACCCTCCAGAATCTACACCCTGCTCAAGTTTATCATTTGAGAATATTGGCCGAAAATCGTTTGGGACTGAGTGATCCGAGCCAAACTGTGCAAGTCAGCACTCTTGAAGAAGGTGAGAAATACTAATTAATAAAACTGAAAAAACAAAATATACGTCTGTTTTCAATATCATAGTAACCTTTGAACAAAAAAATTTCTTGTTCAACCTTTTTTTTGTACTTCAAATACACGAACGCAAAACTTAAAACACTTGCAACCATATGTTCGCCCCTCGAATTGAAATTTCAAAATCCACCGTATCAATATTTCAATTCAATTCCCAACATTTTTGTAACAGTTCCCAGTGGTGCCCCTGTAGATATACGGGCAGAGCCCAAGAGTTCCACCGAACTTGTAGTAACTTGGGAACCACCTGCGAGGGAAACCTGGAATGGAAATCTCCTCGGATACCACGTGGGATACCATGAATTTTCCGGTGATGATGCGAATTCCATACCATACAACTACGTTTTCAAGAGTGTGGAGGTTAGACCACATTATGGAGGAGAAGCAACGCTACAGGGATTGTCAAAGTTCACAACGTATGCCATAATTGTGCAGGTAATTCGAAACAGTTGATATTTTTTTCTCTCTTATCTGTATGATGAATGACTAGAGTTAGTGGTTCATAAAAAAGTTTATTGGAGCTCTGTTCATTTCAGACGTTCGAAAATCGAACATTATTTTACCACAAACCAGCATTAGGTTTGCGCTGATATTCCTCATATTCAACAGTACAAAACAGACGTTCAAACTCTATTTGGAAAGATTGAAAAACCATAGTTGATTCAAGATATGCCTCGAAAAGAATTCTTTATTAACATCAGGAATAATTACAACTGTATTTGTTTTTTCATAAATACTCCAATAAATGCACGAAGAGTGATGATATCGCATTGGTACTGTTATATAGTAAAATATGCGAAAACTGTATTACGAGTTTCGATAATGTTAAAGAACTCAAATTGTTTCAATGAGTTAACTGAATTAATGGCATTGGGTCAATTCAATCTGAGGGATTAGGTATCCAATATAGATAATAAATACACTGATTCTGTCGACAATTTCAAAACATCTCTACTGGGGTTACCTTGAAATAAGGAGGAAAATTGATGAATTTATACTTCAATCATTAGGTGAGCTTCAGAACACACCTCGATCAAGACGAGGCTTACTATCTGCAACTCATCTGCAGTTAATTTGACTTATAGCCAGTCTTCGACTATTTGTGAATAATGATGATTTTAACCATATTGAGTCGATTTAGAATGATCCACCGTGCGGTTCACTGGTAGCTTAGTCAACATATAACTTTTCACGTTTAATGGAAATTAATTCAATTATTAATTGCAAGACAGCTAGAGATCTCAAGGCGAGTTTAGTGAACTGTCAAAAAAAGGGGTTCAATCTTTCGTTAATAACCTGAAAACCGTTGAAGTTAGGAGAATTCTTCAAACAGATTCTTGAAGAGTACAAAATTTTCAATAGAAGAGTTCCAAGCACCGAAACTCCACCACGTGTTTTTACCATTTTAATTCCGTGGTGAGAATAAAGTTCCGCACAACGCTTGCTAATCCGATATACCACAATGCAAATGATCGTAACACGTAAAATAATTGTTTTCGACTACCAAATATTGATTATTAATTCGAAAAGATTATGGTGTCATCCAGACACCTGAAGGAACAATATGTCGTTGGAAAAAATCCATCGATTGATAATGAACTGTTTTTTTTTATTTTTTTCAAATTTTCAGTGATATGAAATAGTATATTACTTTATGAGGCGGAGAAGCATGACTTTTCTTGACGCGCCCGATATTACGCGCCGAACGAAGTGAGGCGCGTAATAGAGGGCAAGTCAAGAAAAGTCGCTTCTTTGCCGAATAAAGTATACTATTTTTTCTTCAAACGTAGCAATTTTCAACCATAAATAGTACAATTCATACGCTATTTTTACTCGAAATCAACTGTGACAACTTTCAAAGTCGTCTAGATGTTAGAAATTAAAATAATTAAGTCGTCGGTGGGATTTGCGTCTCCCTGGTCACAGTTGTTTGACAGTTATTTTATGTTATTAAAGACAGATTATTGTTGTTGCAACCGCAAGCGCAAATTTAGTGCGAAAATGGAAAACCTAAACGAAATTGAGTCCGCGGCTAATGATGCAGTAGCACGTTTGGGGCCCTCCAAGTCCGGAATAAAGTATCGGTTAGCGTTCAAGCACTCCCAAGAGTGGTGCGATACAAGAGGAGTAGGTACGGCAAGTTACCGAAGACGTTTTACTGGCATATTTTAATATAATGGAAAATGAAAATAAATGGAAATCTTCTACAATGTGGTCACGATACTCTATGATGAAATCCGAGTTAGTTATTAGAAAAAATGTGGATATAAGCAAATTTTTAAAGTTACGTGCCTTTCTGAAAAAGACAAGCGAAGGATATACTGCAAAGAAGTCTAAAGTTTTCACTAAAGACGAGTTTGATAAATTTTTGTTTGAAGCGCCAGATAAGTTGTATTCAGGACTAAAGGTAAAAAAAATTATATTGCAAAGCATGTAGTATACTCTACTAAATTATAAAAATATTTCAGATTGTTTTGTTAATTGGGTTTACCGGCGCCTGTCGATGCGACGAATTGGTAAAAATGAAGACTGTGGACATTGAGGATAAAGAAAATGTAATAATTATCAAAATCCCAGACAGTAAAACACGACAAATTAGATCTTTGACGATAATTGATCAAAACTACATTAAACTGTATAAAAAGTATGCATCACTGCGGCCTGAGGATTTCACAGAAAACCGATTTTTTATAAAGTACCAAAATGGAAAGTGTTACCGAAGCGTCATGGGAATACATTCGATCAGCGCAGTAGCCCAAAAAGTAGCTAGTTATTTAAATTTAAACGATGCAAGCGCATACACGGGTCACTGTTTACGACGAACTTCAGCAACACTTTTAATTGATGGAGGCGGAAATCTAGAATGCCTCAAACGACATGGGGGCTGGAAATCAATCACGGTTGCCGAAGGATATATAGAGGATTCAATAAGGAATAAGAACGATAATGCTCAAAAAATTTCAAACCCTCATGATTCGCCAACATCGGGAATGATTGCTGAAAGTTGCGCTCGACCATCAGATATCATCAACAATTATTACCAATGCGTATCAAGAGTCGGGAACATTTTTGCATGGTTTCAATTTTGAGAATGCTTCATTAACTAATTGTTCTTTTAATATTACTATAAATGAAAATGATGTTTAATTGTTGTTAATGACATTTGTATTGTTGCTTTGTGACATGTTTCATATTGTTGCCATGACAACATTTTTCCCTCCGCCGTAAAGAAATGGGAAAAAAAACTGCTGCCGGCGGAGACATCAAACTTTGACAGGATCAAGTTAGATAAGTAATGTCATCATTATTTGACGTTTGAAGAAAAAATTATATATCTCTTAAACGGAAGCCATATCGATATTCGGTAGTCGAAAACAACTATTTCAAGTGTTACGATCATTTGCATGGTGGTGTAACGGATAAACAAGTGTTTCACGGACCTTTGTTTCCCCCACGGGAATAAAATGGTTGATATAAGTGATGGAGTTTCGGCGATTTCAACTATTTGATTCGAAATATTATCTTCTGTAAGAATCGGTTCGATGATTTCAACTAACATCAACGGTTTTCGAGTTATTTATGAAAGATTGAACCTCCTTTTTGAAAGTTCAATTCGATAGTTGAATACATTATACCCAATATTTCAACAATATTGTTGTGTATAACTCATAATGGATTTTCATAAGTAACTTGGAATTTGAAACTTTTTTAAGCATTATACGATATACAAAAATCTGAAATTTCGCGTGCGCTGACAGCATAGAGATAATGACCAATGAGCATTCACCATTTCATGAAGAGAAACAATTATGCATAATACGTTCAGTACACCACGTCTCCTTCATACGTTGTGCATCAGAGGTATCTACTGAAGTATCAATTAAGCATTATCCACAGAATTGTTCTTAATCGTTTCCACATCCCGCCCTTAAATATTTTAGTACGTGATATCGGATAGAAGGCGGTTTTAGTGAACGAAACGTAGAGTTTCAGCTCTTAATGATAAAAAATGACATAATTATGAACAAACAAAAAAATCCAGTTTTTCCCGCTTTTCTCCGGTTCGATAGTAGCTATGAGGTGCACTTCATGTGTGCAAAACCTTGATTCAGTCAGATTAATAGTTTTCGCACAATCATCATTTGAATTGTTTTTGGAAATATTTTCGCGGAGGGCTGGATGCGTTTGAGGTCGTCCGATTGATAATAAAAAAAAATAGATTTGCAAAGTAGACGTGCAGCTGAGAAAATTTTATACTTCCAATGAACATTATGACGTTTAAAATTAACAGCGTTACAACGCGAATACAAAAAAGTAAACTGATATGGCGTCAATACGAGATTTCTATGGAAATGAAATATTAACCAAAACAAACATTCAGTTTCTGGCAGTTACTCTGGGCAACGGACGTAAGAAATATTGCCTCTGTGATGGCTGCGAAATGCTTCTTTCGCGTCCGGTTGTACGAAAAAGCCTTTGAATATTGTGGCATCGAGAAATGTTGTGAATTTCTGGAAAAAAGAATTCACAACATCCATTATTAGCCTCCCTCCACAATATTCAAACGCTTTTTCATGCAACCGGACGCGAAACAAGCATTTAACTAGTATAGGTAGTTGGGTAGCAGCATACAGGCAAGAATACTTTTATGAAACATTTCCCAATATTTCGACAATGTTTATTGTCATCATCGGAAAAAGCTTCAATGTAACACTTAGATTGTCTGATCGAAAAACGTGTTATAAGAGTATGCTTCTACCCAACCTCTGTTCACTCTTGAATATTTCACATTTTTCTCAATATGTCCCCACTTCAAACATTCATATGTCGGGGTCAATTGGCACAATAAAAATCAATACTATCTTCTAGGCATATAACAGCAGAGGTTCTGGGCCAGCCAGTGAACCTGTTACTTCCAGAACCATGGAAGACTCTCCAACACTGCCACCTGAGAACGTCCAGTGTTCTGTTCTCAATGCTCAAAGTTTACACATATCATGGGAACCCCCACTAGTTGAGGGCCAAAATGGAATAATCCAGGGTTATAAAGTAACATACCACTCCGTAGGTGAATGGTTTGGTATGTTCAATTCAATTGATATCTGGTATATTACAATTTTATCGATACATCGACTTACATCTTTTTGCAACCCTTTTTTTTTGTTCCACGGTGAATACTAAAAACATTTTGTTTAGTTTTTTCATCAAAGGCTATTTTCTCTCTGATGCCTGAAAGTTCCTAGAAATAACATGAAAAAATCAGCTCATATCACTAGTCATCAAATCACTCTCCTCCATCTGGGGCATTGATCAGACAACATCTTTAGTATCTTTAGTACCATATAATAGTTAAGTTGATAGAGAGTTCACGCGCCCAACTCTTTAATTTTTTCACCCCAATCAATGCTCTAGAATAATGGGGAGAGTGGTATGATGACTAGTACCTAGGGCCCACAAAATTATTTTTCATCTTCTATTACAATAAACCAGTTCAATTTGATTTTCTTTCACTTTATACATTTACAAGTTTTCACTTCCAATTTTGTTACTTCATACTTCTCATTTTATTTCGTACAATATTGTTACTCATATTGAAGGGGTTGTGGAGAAATATGTACTCGACCCACCAAGTTATATTTGTTTCACATTTTTTTTTTCAAAATGCATTCTACTCGTTCCGCTAACTCTCTCATTCGATATCTAGATTGGGGTAGTTGTGAAAAAATATGACAGGTGGAGGAATGGTGAAGTTCAATCCTGCGTTTGCACGTAGAGTAAGTACATACAGTATTGAAGACCAGCATTCCTCCTCCTGATTTCTGTAACTCTGCCATGAAACATTAATTTTTTTTCAGACAACGAAGACCAACAGACCAAAATTGTTAGTCAGCTTCGCACAACGATTTCAGGTTTACGGAAGTATACGAATTACAGCATGACCGTTTTGGCATACACAGCAAGTGGTGATGGAGTTAGATCGACTCCTGTGTTCTGCCAAACTGAAGAAGATGGTGAATATTCATTTCTTTATGACTCCATCTTTTGATTTCCTTTTCTCCTATTTCCCTTGTCTCAAATAATTTATATAGCTTTTTTTCTCTCATCGTTTACAAAATCCTAATGACGGTAGTCAACTGTCACATTCACTTTACTGTATTTTCAGTGTCAATATTCGAAGTTGTCATATAATTATTTCATCTTTCAGTGCCTTCTGCGCCAGCTCAAATAAAAGCAGTATTAAGCGCTCACAACAAAATATTGGTTTCTTGGTTACCTCCAAAGTTCAGCAACGGTCCTCTTACTGGATACACTTTCTACATGGGTGTGGTAGAAGATGGCCAAGAGGCAGGAACTCACAAACGAGCTCTAAATCCCTCTACAGAAATGCATGAGATAGTAAGAACCCAAGATACCGCCACTCTCCAATTCTGGGTCACAGCCTCAACGAGAGTAAGTACCACCAGTAAAATACACCAACGAATCATGTAGATATTGCGGAATTGGGCACTATTAAGAGCTACCAATTCCAATCATTTCTATTTGAATTTGTCTCCCAGTTCCGGAAGTATTTCACAAATGAATACTTTAAAAAGAAATTAAAAACAACGAAAGAATGTCATATATTGTTTTTTGATCACAAAATTATGTGCGATCCTTGTAAAGAAAATATTCTCTTGTTTCATTTTGGCATGACCATCATATAGAGGAATTTTTGAGTTCAAGATGTGTGGATACACATCCATATTCCACAAATGTGGAATATACAGTTTCTAACATGTTTGCCATCTATGTATATGGTAATAGTCAAGGTTTATCATTGATAACAATGAAAAGAAGTAATAAAATGAAGTGAGATTACATTTCAGTAGTTTGTCATTCATAAGAAGGTGTGTAATGTGGAAGGTTATTTTTCGTTAGAATGTGGATTCCATAAACACCTCCAATTAAGTGGGGACATGTTCTCAATTCATTAATGATGCAAAATGAGATTATTCGAATCGAATGACATAGGGTGATATGGAACATCTGCAAAACTGCAACAGGGCATAATTATCGTCTACTTGTAGACTATCTTGAGAAGATGCAAACGCTTATTGTATCCGTTCGATAATAGAGTTATTCCTGTGTTGGTTATTTCTGTAATTGAATAGCAAATGCATTACCATTCAGAGCAAGAGATGGTTGCATGCAGAATCAAATGCTACATGGAAGTTTTATACCTATGAAGAATGATTAATCAACATTCTGTTAATTCAAAGTTGTGGCAGGCATTCAAACATAAAATGTGTAAAAATAATTGAGGATGATTTTTTTCATATACAAATATTCAGAACTTTCGAACTGTTTCTTTTTTGCCAATCGTTTATTCTTCATTAGAGCTTTTAAATTGTCTGCTCTAACTATTGGTAGAGAAAAAAATCCGAAAAATCAACTCTGGTAGTATTTCGACAGTTGTACCACTTATTCTCCTAAAAAAATTAAAATTATCAAAAAATACTTCTCAGGGGCCGTTCATAAAATACGTCACACTAAAATCAGCTTTTTTTGACCCCCTTCCCCCCCCCATTGTCACGCTGTGTCACACTTTATGTGACCCCCCTAGAAATATTTCGTCACAAAAACTAAGACCCCCCCCTGCTGAGTATGATGAATTCTAAATGATAGTACACAAATTCTGAAAATTAAAAATATTTATTTATGGATGGCCACAAATAATATAAAATTTTACATAATCAGAAGATTCAATGCTCAATAACACAATGAAACATTAAAAAATCGCTTCATTCTGTTTCATTTGTATAGTGAAATACAGTGTACTGTAACAAGATTAATTCGCATTCTCAATTGAAAATTCATTCGCAAAGATAGAGTCACTATAGATTTGATTAAAAAATCTGACGGGTTTAGGAATTCGTTAGAAGATGTCGCACATGTAGATTTCTACCAAAATCTACTGAAGATTTCTTTCATACCAAAATTTTTCAATTTTCGTCAGAAATCTACTAAAAAAGTAGATTTCTACCAAAAGTGGTCACGCTGGCTTCTAGCGCTCACGACAAAGAATAATAAACGGCGAACGTCACGTTGCCGTATACCCCCTGTCCCCCCTTGTCACATCTTGTCACACTCAGCCAGACCCCTCCCCCCCCTTGTATGCGAACGTATTTTATGAAATAAAAGATTTACTTTTTACGGAAGGCCTTAGGAATATTTTCATAGAATAAAAACGAAATTTGGTATCTTCAAGTGCCGCAGTCTGAACTGGCAGAATGGTGATTTTGGGCCCCACTGCAATGAAGAATCCTCAATGAATATGAATCTTACATTGCGGTATTGGCGTAGCGTTTCGACATATCGAAGAACATTTCTTGTTTTTTTTGGGATCCCACACTTCAATTGAATTCAACAGTTTTCAATTCCATGTTATCTTTTCCACCTATGAGCTCTTATCGACGTACGTTCGAAATCATTTTGGGACTCAAGAAGGTTTATCCTGTACCATTATTGTAATGTAATGATAATAAGTGACGTCAAGCTGATTTCTGCTGCAATCACAGGATGCGATATAAGTGGTTGTCTGCAATATTAGCGAAGAAATTGATGATTTTCTGACGATATATGCAAACTGGTTTCTTTGTCACCAGGCGAATCATATCATATTTTCATTACTTAGTACCCCATTCTCGGTTCACAGCAGTGCAGTGGTGACAATAATTACCAGTACTGAGGTTTCAGAGGCCATTACACCAATAGCATTACTAATGAAACAAAATGAAGGTATAAAAATGAATGTTTTTTCGGATAATGATTCTCGGAAAAGAATACAAATATATACTGAGACTCAGATGGCCACTGCACCAATGCCTTTACCTAATCCACAAAACATGAAAATAGCAAATTATCAAATATTCACTCAATCAAATTTCCTCGAAAATAAATTTGTGTATCGAGACCAAGGGGGCCATTGCAACAATGCCCTAACTATTTTCCAAAAAGTAAAAGTACTCATACTCCAGAGGGCCATTGCAACGATTTGTTTAAGTTATATCCCTTTGGTAAACAATTCTATGAGTGCGCCCTGAAGGCAGGGCCTTATGCGAGATATTGTATTGGATGCCGAAACGCTTTGTGATGTCTTTCTCATTTTTACGGTAGGGAATTCGCCATTCCAACTGTAGATGAATTCGGAAAAGCCCAGAGTGCTACCAGGTCGAAATGTATTCGATTAAGATATCCCACCTACCAGGATTAGCATCTAGTCAGCCAAAAATTGTCTATCGCACTGAAAGAGACAGAAAATGTTTGCCTCGAATGCGGATTGAACCAACAGTGAGAAAGAATATTTTACACCGTTCGGCCACCACCGACTACAATGTTTTTACTCCAGAAATAATATGTGTGATAGGCAAATAATTTTATAGTTGTGCAAGCAATGTTTCTCAGAATTGAGAACGAGTTCTAAGGGTCCATAGAAAATTAGCCATCACATAGAAATAACTGAAAACTTACTGAAAAAGGACGGGAAAAGTGCGGGTAGTTAAACTCAGTGGGCTATTTCAACATTTTCATCACCATTTCCATATGTTTTTCTGTCTCACTATATCGAATACCAAACATTTTTCCTTGCATTTTAATCAGATACTTGAATTACACATTCAAAAAACTAAAACAAATTCATGACCCCCATGAGACTTTCTCTATTGAGGTCTGTATTGTAAAGCAATATAACGACTGGACAAAACTCAACTCAACTTGTATCTGTGAATATATGATACATAGCGCAAAAAAGAATCACTAGGTTGAATATTTTAAGATACCAGTGAAGAATGATTGTAATCAAACCTGATTGCCAATTTGAAGATTACTTTCATTGTCACAACGCAAAGACCTAAGTGGTAAAAACGGAATTTAAAAAAAATATCATCATTTGCAATGTCTGATAAAATTTTTTATTTCGATAGACTGACTTCACAAAAGGATGTCAGTAACAGATATTTCATTTTCCACTCAATTAACATATATCAATTTCCCAGTTATACAATATGTGTAGTTCATCTATTAAGATAATAGATATATTCATTGATATTGAATTGATTTGCTAGATGTAACAAATTAAAGAAAAATATTATTCGAAAAGGGATTCCATTATAAAAATGTTTCAATTATTGTGATGAAAATTGTAATTTTTCCTATTGTAAAATTTACTGTCATTACCCCATCTCCCACTACGCCAGATATCCCCGAAAGTCATTGACTCATGTATAGAAATAATATGAAATTTTTACCACTTTGAGAATGCATTCAACCGAGTCGTCTCACATTTTTTTGTTTTGATTTTTACTAGAAGATTTCTAACCATCCTTATTCTCTAGTGTAACTGCACACCGATTGACCCAATTACTGTGAAATACGCTGCTGAAATTATGACGTCGACATTATAGCAATTATCATCTAACACTATTTTCTAGATTGGGGAAGGTGAGAGTACAAGGGTGATATCAGTGACTCCTTCCAAAAATATACCGGCCAAAATAGCCTCTTTTGGCCACGAAGTCATCAGCGCTTGGAAACAGGACATATATCTGCACTGTCGCAGGGTTGGGGTTCCCCTACCCAACGCCATCTGGAGACTGAACGAGCTACCACTGGAAGTTGGTGGTCGCAGATCAATTTTAGCCAACGCAACTTTAGTTATTAAAGACATACAAAGCGTAGACCAGGCAAACTATTCTTGCAGTGTTGAGAATCAGTTTGGACGGGACGAAATAGTGTACAGTTTGAAAGTGTTAGTTCCGCCTGAGGCTCCTGTGTTGACTGTTGTGGAGTCTTTCACGGACAGCTTACACTTGAGGTGGAGCGATCAGGGCAATGGCGGTTCCCCCATTTTAGGTTATGTTATTAATTATAAGAGAAATCATGGAGACTGGGAAGAATTGCAGATTTCTGCGAGAACTGATGAACATATGCTGAGGAATTTATGGTGCGGGACGAAATACCTTTTATACATTACTGCCTTCAATAGAATTGGTACTGGCTTACCTTGTGATATCGTACCCGCACATACTAAAGGAACAGGTGAGTAGGATTCGACGTTCCCATGTTATCCTTAGATCTTAGATTCAATTGTCATGATTAGGTATATGGGGGATAGCTGGTAGTTACTATTTTATCATAGGCCGATTGTCAAGCTCATCTATCTGAAAGAATGTAGTGAGTTCAGATTTATTTCCTTCGTAGTTTCCTGAAATCTGAAGAAAAATAGATATATGCCGATAAAAAAATTGAAGAACTGATATGATGATATACAAAAATACTAAATTTTGTTAGGCTAGTACAAACATGAAACTGGATACTTTTTGAAAGTCATAATTTTGTGTTGAATGAACGTTCTCTTTGTAGTTTTCTACGAAGAAAATGTTTTACCTGCCTCAATCTGAAATTATTGAGAAATAATATAATATATACAAGTCTATAGGTATACTTCTGATCTACCCCGAAATGTTGCTGCGTTAATTGAGAAACGGTTCCTTCCTCCCTCCTGGATAGAGCCAAATAACTTCTAGTATATATATATATATATATATATATATATATATATATATATATATATATATATATATATATATATATATATGGTATCGTTCTTCTGTCGACGTTCCGGCTCCCATTTTGAAGCCATTTTCAAGACTTCTTCGCGACTTGGTGTCGAGGTCTAAGTCTCCTGATAAAAATTAAGTCCTGAAAAATCCGAACTACTCTTACTTCTCATGGAAACACCCCCGTCTCTTCTGCAATAACTGAGGTAGCATGATGAAACTCTCAGGACTGATGGAACTGCTCAAAATTCACATACCACCTGAATGGGGTTAGCCAAAGGGATATACCTACACTACCCGCCGGTCGCGATGGAACAACCCAACACATACTAGGGGGAAAAATACGCTCGAAATTCCTTCAAATTCGTGATCACCACTACCAACTCACTACGAATACACTTTTTCCCTGAAAAAATTTCAGTCTTGAAAAATCCGAATTTTTTTCACTTCTCAGGGAACACCCCCCTGCAATAATTGAGGTAGAGTGATGAAACTCTCAGGACTGGTGGAAATACTCAAAATTCACCTACCACCTGAATGGATTTGGCAAAATTGATATACACATCCCACCGCTGGCAATAGCACAACCCATCACGGGAAAACATACCAGGAGGCAAAATAGGAACAAAATCATTCAGATTTATGATCAGGACTACCAAATTACCACAAAAACACTTTTTTTTCTGAAAGAATTCCAGTCCTGAAAAATACGAATTTGTCTCACTTCGAACCTGTGCTGGAAAATCAGAATTTTCACGTGAAAAATCGATTGTCAAGAGAAAATTGATTTTTGTTTCCACATAAATAATTTATTTTTTATTTTGGTGTCACGAGAATTATTCCTTTTCCCAAAAGTCAATAAGAGAGGTAATCTTAATTTTGTTAGTGGAATGGAAACATTATATCACTGAGGTTTTAGAATGGTTAATGTTAATGCAGATTCTCATGTTCCCGTCATTTTCAAAAAACCAATTGTTTTTTGTGGCGAAAAGTTGTTTGTAGTTCGAAAGTCTTTCGAAGTAGTACTTCGAAATTATGTTTTCAATTAAAAAACAAAACAATCGATCCAATTGTTGACAATTTCATATTTCTCTGCCTTCTATCTTACTTTTCTCCAAGGGAACACATTTTTCCATGCGCCTTCTATTATTTCCCCCAACTCTCTGTTCTCTAGGAGTGATCTCTCTACACGCTCGTATAATTCTTGCACGGAGATCTTCCCTATATGTAGGCCTATCCTCATAAAAAAAAATCTAGTGGAGTCCCATCCATTTCATAGGTAGGATCCTATTCAACCGAACCCTTGTTAAGCCATTATGCCCATATTGTGAACTGGTGAACCATCTAACTGAAAAATTATATTGTGTCTCACATTTAGAGGTAATTCTTTCAATACATCGAAAAATGTATTTTCGAGAAAATGAACGAATAATCGTCCGCTAAGATTTTGATCGAAGAAAAATGGCACGATTGTATTTTCGTTCAGAATGCTGCCCTACATATTTATTTTCTGAGATATGAAATGTCATGTTCTGGAAAGATACAACACCATTCGTGGTGAAGGTAGCCTCAGCAATCAATAAGATATACTTCAAAAATTCCTGTCATTGAAATAATTTCCCTTCATCCATAAATAATACTCCATACGCATGCATTTGTTGCCTCTTCAAACATCTACATATTTTATTAGAGCACAGTGTTGAAGCGATAAGTTTCGCCAAACCAATTCCGAGAGCAGTTTGATAAGCCGCCAATATGGTATAATCTTCAATATGTTGTTTTACAATTTCTCTGTCCTTTGTTACTCAACCGATGCTCACGAAAAGATCAAGTATTTTATGGACAGTTCCAGGATTTACAGCAATATTCTGTTCATGGTTCGCATGAAGACTTTCCTACTTGTGGCGCGGTCGTCTTGCATTCTTATGCTCAATGGAGCGCGGTTGTGATCCTTCTGAGGATACGCCTCTAGAGCTCAGTTCGCCGTGCCCCTTAGGTCTCTACCCTTCTAGCACTCTTGGCCAGTACCTTTTGGGGGAAACCACTTCCGAACGTTTATTTGGCTTTGGAAAGTTAGTGTGAACGGGTCCCTTTAGAGAACTGCATTGGCCTTGGACCCCTCTGAGGGGTCTCCAGTTTCCAGGGAAGCCGCGTGGAGGCTGCCGCGAGGAGTTAGCCTAAGCCCGCTCTTTCCCCGTCGCCGTAGTACCGAGGTACTCCGACTCAGAACCATATACCTTTACACTTCAAAACAACACATTTATACGGTCACAGAGTTAAAAGCAGCGGTTTTCAATAGAGAAAACCGGTGTGTTGGGTCCGATTCATCCTTAGATGGATCAGACGGTGTAAAAATAAAATCAATAAGTCTGTATAGATAAAACAATAAGTTATTTAGATAAAATGACTAAAATGGGTATATGTAGCTAGGACTATACACGCTGAGGTGTATGATTGCTGTTTGGCCAAGAGTTTTTACACCATGAGTTTTGACACCTGAGACTACTCTTCAGATAAAATGAAGGAGTTCAGGTATTGGAAGCGAACTATCTTGCCCCCTAGTATGTTTTACTGTCAAAATGGGTTGTTCCATCGCAAGTGGCAAACCACATAAAGGTGGTATCAGCATTTCGAGCATTTCCATCAGTCCTGAGAGTTTCATCATTCTCCCTCGATTATTACGGAAGATACGGAGGTGCTTCTATGACTAGTGAGACCAATTCTGATTTTTCAGGACTGAAATTTTTTCACAGTGAAAGTGAATTTGTAGTAAGTTGGTAGTCCTGATCCTAATTTTGAGCCTATTTTGCCCCCTAGTATGTTTTACCGTTAAATGGGTTGTTCCATCGCGAGTAGCGGGTAGTGTATATATATATATATATATAGAGAGAGAGAGAGAGAGAGAGAGAGAGAGAGAGAGAGAGAGAGAGAGAGGGAAAGAGACCTCAGCGTGAAGTCAAATTTATTTTCCTCTTGAACAAAACTCCAGACGCGATTCAACCCGAACTCAACAACAACATACTACTGACGGCCTATCCGAACACATAGTACGCCTTTACAGGGGGGAAATACTAAAACACACCAAAACCTATTCCTCACTCCTCATCCGAAGATCCAAACTTCTCTGCGATCTCGCCAAAATCCATCGACTCATCTGGGACACACTTCTCAGAATCTCTCAAGAGAAAGCAGACCATATCAGCACACAAAAAACCGAGACCCACAAGAAAAAACTATCAGTTCTCCTGCAAACCAACACCCCGAATCCATCAACACCAAACCCTCCAGTCCTAATTAACAATCTCTCCGACTCCCCTCTGGGCAAAAATGCCCACAACATTTCATCCGAAGGTTTTAATTTCTCTATCACTCCCACTTCAATTACAATCGAATCACTCATCACCCAAATCGAATCCGCTATCACTCACCTTCCTGAAATGATAGCTGAAGAAACCAGACAAGACATCGCCACCACTCTCAGGAGGGCAAAACTTCCTAAATCCAATATCACACCTGCAGAGGGACATTCTCTGAAAAATGTAAGAATGTAGGCTTTCACGGCCAGTGTTAATACATCTCTGGTTTTTCGGGCTTGAGGGCCGTGTAGTGGAACTACGACTGTAGTAAACTCACATAGAGGAGTCCAACTAAGACCACGCCGCTGAAGATGGCTGCCGCAGATGTAGCCGAAAGCTCCGGAAGTAAAAATTCCACTACACGGCCCTCAAGCCCGAAAAACCAGAGATGTATTCTCTGAAAAGTCTCCACAACAACCCAGACCTGATCATCCTCCCAGCAGACAAGCGCAACACCACAGTTATCCTCAACACGTCTGACTATGTTGATAAAATGAGTAAACTACTCGATTCACCTTAATATCAACCCACCGACAGGGACCCAACGACCTATCTTGAGAAGAAAACGAGGCCCCTCATCAACAACTCCAATATCCCTACCGAAACCAAGAAAGCTATCATCCCCCGGGAAAAATCCTCACGTACACCCCGCATATATGGTCTCCCAAAAATGCACAAACCCAATGTTCCTCTTCGCCCCATTGTACCAGTGCTTTTGGTTCTCCAACACAAAACCTTGCTGAACACCTTGCAAATACTCTCCAACCCCTTGCAGAACAGTCCTCGTCTTATGTACGAAATTCATTCCACTTCATTGAAATCCTCAAAAACCTCAATCTCCAACAGACTGACATCCTTGTGAGTTTCGACGTAGTGTCCTCATTCACAAATATCCCTGTATCAGATACATTGAACATTCTCAAAACCAAACACCAAATTCCCAAAGGCACCCCCAACCTCATCAGTCACTGTATGTCCAGTGCATACTTTCTATTCCAAGGTACCTTTTACAAACAAGTAAAAGGCGCCCCCATGGGTTCTCCCTTCTCACCAGTCCTTGAAAACATTTTCATGGAGGACTTCGAAACTGAAGCCATTGACACGTTCGACCACAAACCCTCTTGCTGGTTCAGATACGTAGATGACGTTTTCGTCACATGGCCTCACGCTCCGAAACTCTCCATAATTTCCTTGATCACCTCAACGACCTCCACCCAATTATAAAGTTGAACAATGGAAATCGAAAGCACTAACTCCCTTTCATTCTTAGATGTCCTCATCACAAAAACCAATGACTCCTTCACCCACACGGTTTACAGGAAACCAACACACACAAACCGATACCTTAACGCAAACTCCCGCCATCATCCAGCACAAACCAATTCCGTTGTAAATTCCCTCATCCACAGATCTATCAACCTTACCTCCATAACAAACCACAGGAACTAGCCCAACTCAAATCAGCCCTTCTTCAAAATGGATTCACAGACCATAAAATTGACAGATCCATCCGCCGCCATCAAACTTTTTCTTCCATTCCCAGAGACTCAACAAAGAACAACGTCTCCCACAAAGCTTTCCTTCCCCACATCAAAGGTGTTACTGACAAAATCAGCCGAATCCTCAAAAAACAGGACATAAAAACGATATTTACAACCAACAATAAAATCTCCACATTCCTCCGCTCCCCCAAGGACAGCATTGTCAATGAATCACAGGGCATAAATGAAATGCCATGTTCTGATTGTCATAGAACATATGTAGGCCAGACCAACAGACGTGTGACAAGTAGAGTATATGAACATCAACTTGCTGTCCGAAAATCAGACCCATCTTCAGCTCTGCCCAAACATCATCAAGAGACAGGACACAATATAGACTTTGAGAACACTAAGACCATCGCCACAGCAAAAACACTACAAGCTCGTATAATTCGCGAGGCCATCGAAATCGAGAAACGACCTTCCTGCTTAAATAAACGTGACGACAGTCAGAGACTTCCAACTGCATGGAAACCCCTAATTTCCAGATGCCCAGTCCCCACCAAGACATCCGACGGTGCTTTAGCAGCACCCGCTGCTATAAATACCACCCAACATCACTCGATACCCCAGTTAGAAAGAACTCGTGACGAGACCTGGGGAGTAGGCAGATTGAGACCTCAGCGTGAAGTCACATTTTTCTCTTGAAAATGGCTCCAAAATCGGAGTCGAAACGTCGAGAACAAAACTCCAGACGCGGTTCAACCCGAACTCAACAACAATATATATATATATATATATATATATATTATATAATGTTCACTTGTCTAGTTTACGGAAGTCAATGAGTATACATCAAATAAATATTCAAACTTCTGGTAATATTTCTCCGTTGTTGAAAATGTTTTATTTCTTTTCTTTCTATTGTCTAGATACAGGGATTATTTTTCAATTCTCTTGCAATTTCTCAACTTATCACTAATTTTAACTGAATTTCATTCTGCTTTCACTCAAATTGCAGTGCCGGTTCAGCCAAAGCAATCCCAAATGCTGACAATGAACGCCACAGTTCTCACTGTTTGGCTGGACTCGTGGGGTGATGGTGGGTGTGGCATTCTCTATTTTATGGTGGAATACAAATCGGCTCGACACTCATCTTGGACAACATCTTCCAACCACGTCAAACCCACTGAGAGGATATATAGCATTCAAGATCTATCGCCAGCAACAGAATATCAGCTCAAAATAACTGCCCATAATAACGCTGGTGATACGGAAGCCATTTATAACTTTACTACTTTGACTCCACTGGGAAGTGAGTTGGTATATTGTTTATATGATAATATTCAACACTTCATCCGAACAATCAGTTCATTCATTTACTGTGATTTATATTTTCGAAAAACTAAAGTACCTATACAAATTACTGAATATAGCCAGCCTTGCTTATCATCGAACACTCCAACAAAATGCTGTAATCGATATATTTTTCAGTTGTTCCCGAGTTGATTCCACCTGTATCACATTCGGGAGACCATCCGTTTTATGCGAATGCCAAAGTGCTGGTGCCTATGATGCTTTCAATTTTGGTACTGGCAGCACTCATTGGTGTCCTCTTCTGGAGAAGTGAGTTGAACATTTTTTGTAAAAATGTAATTTTCAGTTCTTGATTGCTTATTACCGTCCAACATTTGGATAACTCTACGATATGAAAATTCTCACGGAATATCAAATTCCAAAAATCCACTTCCATTCAGTTTTCGAAAGTTTCCCCCGATATGATGCTCATCTAGTATATCTACTGTTACTGTTATTGAAGTGAGTTATTGAGTTTTGTATAAGCTGTTGCAGAAGATTCCAGAATATTAGAATATCACACATTTATGAGAAGATCATCGCTCCCGAAGTCGTTGCACCTGTTGACGTGGATGTAGTGGAACCACCCGAAAAAGATGTATGCATTGTCGAATACCTTGGGGCCAATACAAAGGACAACATGATCATACTCAAGAAGAGGCAGGTCATCGGAGTTTGTGAACATGTTGCGAACATTATCAAAATTGAAGAGTAGGACCCAGTCTTTAGCAGTCAACAGCGGAACTCGTAGCCATTTTCAAAGCATCATGGAGCCACCTCTCGGATAATGAACCAAAAAATGCGACGATCTTTTTGGAGGGAAGGCAATTTATTAGAAGGAAAGATAACAGCCACAAATTTTGTACAAATTTTTGTTCAACATATACTCCCATCCGAGAGCCACCAAAGCGACTGCCGTTCAGTAAACAGGAGAGAGCCACTACTATCAAAGGCAATGTTACAGGAAGGGGTAATGAGGAATCCAGTAATGGTTACCAAGAAATATGGATCAACAATGTTCTATGTAGCCTTCTGAAAAGTCAACGATGTCACCAAAAAAGACAGTTACCCTTTACCCAGAATAGGAGATACCCTGGATGTACTTGCCATCAGTTCTCAACGCTGGACATGAAGAATGGTAGCTGACGGTCCAACCCGACAATAAGGAGAACACGTTGTTATCCACTGGAAATGGTATCTGCAATGCTCCTGGCATCTTGTAACGATTGATGAAACCGATTCACATGGAAGATATTCCAAACCTGCCTCGACGACATTATTGTGATGGAAAAAACTTACTACCGTTGAGAAGATCATGCAGTTCGTGACAGTCAATACATTATGTTACATCATTTTTTGTGTTTGGAGATTATTTTATTATTCTGTATCTGGGATACTGATGTTGATTTTAGATGTTGATGTTGCTTTTGACAAATAAAAAGTTTTTGCAAAGTTTTTCTCAATATTCCTCAAAATATTCAAAAGGTTATGGGCCCAGTTCCATGCTTAGTAGTTTTGATCCAGAGCTAAATAAATTGCAACGTGAAAATTTGAAAAGCGTACATAAAATAGTTATAATCGAAGATGGACAAATTCCCAAAGTTTGAAAGATTACACGGCAAAACAAATTTTCATTCCTGGAAGACAATGGTATTTGCATATATGGACTTGAATAATCTATATAAAATCGTTACTCAAGATGAAAAAGATCCACCCAAAACACCTCGTTCAAGTGAGATATCCGAAGCCGAATATACACAAAAATGTGAAGATTCGAGATATAGACATTCGTTGGCACGAGCTTTCATATTTTTCAACGTTGATTCAGACATCGTCAGTCAAATAACTTGTTATTCTGATGCCTGTGATATGTGGAAGGCACTCAATGATATTTATGACACGAGATGTGAATATTCATTTCATGCTCTCGTCAAATCTCTAGTGGGTATCAAATGCGGAACCAAATTTGATATTCCAGAACATACCTCAAAATACAATGAACTTTGGGCAAGATTAATCGAGAGAACAGCAAAAAACTCTGAGAATGACGACGTGATTGACTCTCTAGAAGCTGCTTTGCGCCCTTTAGCAACTTCTACCAAAGCGAAAGGTTCATTTTTTCTCATCACATTGCCCGATGAACTAGACAATATAGTGGACAATTTGAACGAAACCAAATTTAACATATGATGATGTATGTTCCCGATTGATGGAGTTATCCATGTCATCAAAACCTGAGGAGAACAAAGCGTTTCTTGTCAAGCGAGGCAGAAGATCCAAAGTCACTCTGGAATGTTCTTTTCGCAAAGAACACAAAAAATGGTATAAGGGTAATACTGTTGAGAATTGCCGAAATATCAAGAAAAAAGCTGAAAATGCTCATTTGGGTTGTGAATCTGACGATGGCGATGTAGCATACCCTGCGATACTTTCTGATTATGAAGGATCAAAGTGTATTTTTGATACCGGTGCTTCATCACACATGTCTGGAAATATAGATCTTTTCACGAATCTTCATCCTCATGTTGGATTTATCAGACTAGGAAACGATAAAAGAATAAATGTTACTCATATCGGTGAAATTAAGCTCCAGGCATTACCACCCTCAAACAAAGTCGAAAATATTATTCTCCTCTGAATTGAAATGTTATTTGATATCATGGGAGAGGATACGAGAAAAGGGTATTACTATGAAGGGTGACGAAAAAGAAATAACCCTGTGGAAAAATGGACGAATAATTGGATGGGTAGTCTCCAACAACAAAGAAAAGATATTTCAACAACCGAATGGATTTAGTAACGATGTAGCCAATGTTAGTATTGCTTCATGGCATCGTAGATTAGGCCATTTACCTGTGGATATGTTCAATCGCCTTGAGAAAGTCATTGCCGATCCCCATATTCTTCCAAAACATCGTCCAAAACTGAATTGTGGACCTTGTGAAAAGTCAGAGTCGACAAGAAAAGTCTCCAAAGAACCTGGAAATGTTTGTACCACAATTTTGGAAAAAATTCATTCAGATGTGGCCGGCCCCTTTTTTGTTTTATCCATCAGAGGAATGTATCTTTCATAGATGAACATTCGAGGTACACTGAAGTTGCATTCATATTTCATAAATATGAAGTTGAACAGGAAGTCATCGAATACATTACTAAAATGGAGCGACAAACTGGAAAAAAGGTACTTGCATTCAAGACTGATAATGGGGGAGAGTATAAATCTAAGTCTTTGAAAAATTTCTTCAAATCTGCTGGAATCAAAAATGAAAATTCCATTCCGGGAGTACACGAAACCAATGGGTTGGCTGAACGATTCAACAGAACTATCACCACTATGTCCAGAACCAGTTTAATAGACTCACAATTACCGAAATTCCTTTGGGCGGAAGCAGTTGCTCATGCAGTTTATGTTAAGGATCGGCTTCCTCATTCATTCCATGAGAAAACACCCTATGAATTATTTTTTGCGAGAAAACCTCATATATCACATCCAGCTCACATACACATCAACCAAGAGAATCGAGAAAGAGGTAGCAAGTTCTCTCCAAGAGCTACAGAAAGTGTAATGATTGGTTAGGGTGGAAAAGCCGGTTGGTATAGATTTTGGACGAATAAAAGGGTTGTGATATCAAGAGATGATGAGTTCAAATCAGAAGATGACTTAATTGAAATTCAACCATTCGAAAAAAAATTCTCAACAAATGTTAATTCCAATCAGTCACTTCCATGTCAACCATCTACATCAAGCCACAATAGTGAAGAAAACGAATCAGAAACAGAAATTTTGGGACATGATCTGAGTGTCACAAAAAGTTCTATTATGTCAAATACTCTTTCACCAGCACGAAAAAATTCTCGTCGGCATATTCCACCAAAATATCTTGAAGATTATTGTAAAGCAGCCTCAGATGATCCTTTATTATTCTATGAAGCTATTTCATGTCCGGAATCTACAAGCTGGTTGAAAGCTATTGAAGAAGGATTGGAGTCAATGAATAAAAACCATGTCTGGGATATCATCAAGAAACCAGAAAAGGTGCTCTCTCGATATTTACAGGTAAACTGAAGCCATCCAGGCTGGAATGTACAGCTCTGGAATTGCACTTGTAGACCACCAATTTCTGGAATATTCTCTACGGCTGTCATGGCTGTATATTGCAAATTCTAGTTGGTTGGCCACTGCCTATTATGCAGCCTGTACTGCAAAATAGCGAGTGAAAACAGCGGACACTGTTAGCCATGTGGTACTTCGTATTCAATAATTTTCATTGCCAGTTTACTCGAATATACTTCCCATCACCTACTCAACAGCCTGAATTGTACATGAACAGCTTCTAAAATCGAACTGATGACTATTTGGCCATCTCTATCACCGCTTTTGAACGTCAGGCAAAACAGAGTCCTATATTTATTTATTTTACTAAACTTGAAATACGTGTATTATACGATCATGAATGCATATCGTCTATGTCAGAGCTCATATTGAGATTCAATTGCCCCAGCATTTCATCACGGTTATAGTTGAGTCTTTCACGAGCTTGAAGATACAATAATTTTCAATGTGAGCAAGAAAATAATCCAGAAATGTATATTATGATTCACTTATTTGTATTTTCTCCTCAACCTTTAAAATCACGATAACTCTCTTCCAGGGGTAAGCAGGAACATACCAAATCGATCAATAGGAGAGTCTCCATCTATGGCTCAGATGCAGAACAAACAGAACCGAGACCAGCAGTATCTCGCGGTCAGAGTCAGAGGCCAACAGCCGTTGGCAGTCGAAGACGCTTATAAAGCCGAGTCGTCGGACTACATCGAAGATATATGTCCATACGCCACTTTTCAGCTGTCCAAGCCAACCTACAGCGAGAGTTCTTATAGCGGGAACGTATATAGCGGGCCGTACCACTCGGTACGCGGCTCTTTTGTTTATCATGATGTTAAACCTCCACCTATTGATAAGTTTAATTTAGGACATGTAAGTTTGTTTCCATTGTTGATTTCATCTTTCCTTTTGTTTTGTTGTGCATGAGGTTTTGGTTTGTTTACGCTTCACTGTCGTTTTCATTTCATTTTGGTCGCGGTAGTGTAGAGGTTAGCACGTTCGCCTTTGAACGTGTTGGGTAATCGCACGTTAAAATGTAAGGCCTCGTTAATCCATTGCTCGCACAAGTTTCGACTTTCAAGGGTTAACGTTCATCAGCTCGTTAACGGAACGAACAATATTTAAAGAATTTTTAAAAATAATTTTCAGCAGGTATTGCATTCATGAATACTCTCATTCAACAATCACCAGATTTGAGTTGAATTTCACACAGAAACTTACAAATGAAACTGTGGGCAAGAGGAAAATAACATAACTTCGGTGTTTTCGTTTTCTTACCAACAGTATCTGTCAGTTAATCGAACAAGATGGCTGAATGCTAGTTCGTGGTCCTTGATAGTTATGTTGGAAATCATCAGATATTTCAACAAACTGTTGGTTGTTTTGCCCCAGTCAGTATCTATGCAACGTCAAATCCGAATCATACATTACCTAACCTGTGGTAGAAGTCCATTGTATCTCAAAGTGGAGTGTAGTAGATTTACGATGCAGAAAAACTCAAAGTCGTCTCCACAATTTAATATTTGAAAGATGTCAGTACGGTGATTCAGTACATGTTTCGAACCTACATAGGTTCATCATCAGCTGAATTTACATTGAATTATGGAGATGAAAAAAATAGGAAATCCACATGGTGAAGTTCAAAAGGACATACAAAATTTTTGTAGTGACAATTGTGATTAATTTGATGTTAGGGGAATTTGGGACATCCCTTATATCAAATTAATCACAATTGTCACTACAAAAATTTTTTATGTCCTTTTGAACTTCACCATGTGAATTTCCTATTTTTTTCATCTCCATAATTCAATGTAAATTCAGCTGATGATGAACTTATGTAGGTTCGAAACATGAACTGAATCACCGTACTGATATCTTTCAAATATTAAATTGTGGAGACGACTTTGAGTTTTTCTGCATCGTAAAAATACATTACCTTATTCAACGTGAGAAACGATAGATCTAGACATTGTTCGTTTTCAATACGTAGCCTGATTACTATTAGATGCTACTGAAGATATATTACAGTCACTGGGTACCGTCGAAAGCTTCCTATAAATCAAATTATCTTCGAACAATTCGTTGAGGCCAGTCTCAACTCAGCTACACAGGTTGATGGGCTAACACATGTCAGGAAAGAATCACTCCCCTAGCTAAAACCACTGATACTGTATCAATTTTTCTCTCCTGAAGATGCTAACCTTGTTAGCGAAACGCACATCGAGTGTAACAATATCAGTTTGGTGTTTGGGTAATTGATATCTAGAAAAAGTTTCAGAAAAATTGTTCATGATTGTTGAAGATGCCCTTGGGTTCGTGCGTTTGTCACCCTACAGGCATTAGAGTTAACCTCCAAGCATATAAAAAAATAACTATGAAACACTTCGGTTGAAGTTTCTAACGTAAATGTTAATGTCCTCAAACTAAATGTCAAAAAAACGAAGAACTATTTTCAATTAGTTTTGAGACCAAGTCGGTAATGAAACCGAAATTGGAAAACTTGGAGGCGTTTATGTCATTTTTCAATCAGATGATTGAAAAATGAAATCCTTCATGATTGTTGATAAACTCGAAAATTTTGATCCTGATTGAAAGTGAAATGATCAAGTTCGTCCTAAAGACAAATCTAGTAATTTTTTTTACAGAGTAAGGAACCTGAGTACTCCAAAGTGAGGCGAAAAGGAGGCAGACTGAGAGATCCTCATTCAGAGAGTCAAGGTGAGAATCAATCGAATCATTAACCGTTATTCAATGTCCAATTTCAATCTAGAATGAAGCTATACGTTTCGTGATAATGATTTCAGCAAGAACTCCAACCACTATCTCTTCATTGAAGATATTACAATGAGTAAACCTAAGATAATATTCGGCTCAGTTTGAATAATTTCTAAATATATAAATTCGCAACATGATATGCCTACAAACGATGAGATTGTAAACTTCATTGCGAAAGTTGAAAATTTTTCGTGTGCACCAAACTTGAAACATAGTTTCAACATCATTATCAATTTAATCTCTTGATTTTTTTTTCATTCAATCATTATTTCCTGTTCAATTTCTGCTCATTCGCTTTTTCTGAATTTTCTAATTCATAAATTATATTATCTGATCAATTGTTCATTCAAATTTTCTCATTTAGAGCTTTCCTTCATATATTTTGGAGTAATTTTCCACTCGTTGACTCTTGTCAGGTTTATCTTATTATATTTTGTCGTTATATTTCTACTCATTCAAATTCTATTTTAATATTAAATTTTGTTATTTTTGAAGGACCACGCACCAGTCAAATGGAAAAATGGCTTTTGGTAAAATTATTTGAATTCCTTATATTTGGAAGAACTCAATGAGAAATTTCATATATACGGTATAGCCGTAAGAATGAAACTTTGCTGCTACAGGGTCTTGAATTTGACAATTCCAACTATGTAGTCGTTGTAGAAATGTCACCTTTATAGTATTGGTCAGAAATTCGAAAATTTCAGAAACTGTCCCAAAACACTCTGCGTTAAGAAATGCATTATTCTTTGATATAACGTATTGTACCAGATATCATAACTTGTTGTAGCCAAGGCTGAATATTTTTGAAATTCGTTATACATGAATGAATTCCTTGTACGCCTTGTAACTGATCCACTTCACTGTGGTGTCCTCTTCACTTGGGCGTGAAGGTTCGCTAGTATGTATACGTGCTAATATGTCAAAGTCAGATTGTGCTTCAACAATTGCCAACTTCACAGGCGACGCCGACGTTAGGGCAGGGCGTGGTTGTGCGACCGCCCAGGGCGCTGGAGAAAGGGGCGCCGAAGGCGCCATTTTCACATTCCCTCACTCTTTGAGCGAGGCATACTTACCCTAATACCATAGTATGCTTAGCGAACGTTTCCCTGAATTCCACATCGAATTTCCCCGATCTTAGGTTTTTTCCTTGTTGATGACAATTTGCACACAACGAAAAAAAGTTGTCGTCCATTTTCCGGCAAATTTGTATATCAATTCATTGTTAATTTGACTTGAAAAATTGTAACGTACTTTTGAACCATTTAATTGCAGATATTTTTATTTTTCCATTCGTTCACAAATTTGTTAATGAATTTCCTTCTGTTATGATAAGAATGAGCATTTCTAACTTTTCTCTAGCAGAAAAAGTCACCTAAAATTAACTGCAAATATCGCTATGCTTGGTAAGTGCACAGGAATGTTGAAGAAATGCTCCACTTCCTTAGAGGAATATAGAAATACGGGCTTTAAGAGCGCCAATTTAGCTGCAAAGGAGTTGGCTGAAGAACTAGAAATTGAACCAGTGTTTAGAGCTACAATGAGAAATCGATTTCTTAAGCGTCAAGCTGGTGAAACTGACTGCGTTGAGCCTATAACTTCTCCAGAAAAAAAACTGAGGTTGAATTTTTTATTATTTATATTATTTTTCAGTATTATTTATTATTTTATTTATTTCAGTCAATGGAAGATTTGAACATTTGAATAAGTATTCGAAATTTTGCTCTTTTTTGTACAAAATAAAACAGATTCCGAAAAAAGACGACTTTGCTAAACTCTGTGGTGATATCCGAATATATGGATAGCATGAAGGATATTATACTGACTATACCTGTAACGGTTGCTAGTGGAGAGAGGAGTTTTTCTAAGCTTAAATTGACGAAAATCTATCTACGATCTACAGTTTCTCAATCTAGATTGACATACTTGGCAATCCTGTCAATCGAAAATGAAATTGCTAAAAATATCGAGTTTGATATCCTTATAAAAGAATTTGCTGATAGAAAGGCTAGGGAAGTCAAATTTTATTAGTTTTCATTTAATAAATGGTTATTCCTTTCAGTGAATAGTTGTTTCATCATATTCTTTGCTTGCTTTTTCCGAATGGGTTTAAATTGCAGGTAGGTGGCGCCGCAGAAATCTCGCCCAGGGCGCTGATGGGAGTAAAACCGACTCTGGCTTAATTAGAGCTCCTAAATGGTACTGACACACTTACATAGTTTTATATGTGGTACTTAATTCCTTAACCTGATCACATAATAACAATTACTTACTAAACTAAACCTTGACGAATTACTAAAGATTGATGTTTTCACGGACGCTGGAATGATGAAAATAGTCCTGGTAAAAGTCTGTTATCCGGTCACCCGAGCTTTTTTGAAAAAAATTTTTTTTAACTTACGTAATTTTGGCTGCTGATTACGAATCTGAAGTCAAAACGCGGCGCTCGCCCTTCGTTTCGGAGTTAGGGCCCTTCAAAGGTTCAAAATAGGGCATTTTCTATCTTCTTTTTTGTACAAAAAACGATCGGGATGCGCGATAGTTTATCAACCAGATCACCTTTCCACCTTATCACACCACTTTCGCCACTTTTTACTGCACGAATTTTCGTTTTTCCATTAAAATTTTACATTTTTTGGCAGAGCTTTCAGATATACCTTTTTAGTAACTTTTTCCAACAGCTGATGAATATAAGGTTAAAACTGATTATAAAAAAACGAATTATAAAAATGATAGTATCTATGATAATTAATTCCCCACACACACTACAAACTGAATAAATTTTCGAAATCAAAGTCAAATATATTTTTATTATTTGTTTGATTAAAGTTAGAGAAAACTTAATCCTATATATGACAGGAATTGGAGTTTTTGCAGCAGAAAATGACGTGTCCAAAATGTACTAACGTCTGCAAATTGAATAAGGAAACATTGATGTATAGGTGTAACAGGAAACTGACTGTGAAGAAATCGAAGAAGAAGGCACATTAAGACGAAGCGGAATCAGCACTCTTGGGAGTACATGTTCGTGGTTGTTTCAAAAAATTTTTCGAAACGGCTGTTTGAATCAAAATTCCTTTTGAACATGTACTCAGCCAAGTATCCGGAAAAATGGCTCTTTTTACAACCAAACCGAGGTATGTTGTGGCGGACGTCCCTCCACTGGCGTTCGATCAGCTGGGTATTGGCGCCTGAAATGAAATGAAATTAATGATGGAAAAATGAAATTTTTTAAAACTCACCACTATCGGGGTCAACAAAATTAACACTGTGGTTAACAGTTAGATGGCGGTATCCTTGTGACCCCAAGCGATCATATGCCTTCCAGCAATCGCTGATGATAGTGGTCCCGGGCTCAATCCAAGTCTTTATGATACGAACAAGGGTCGTTGATGTTCTATCTGGAACTGGTACCATAAAAACTCTTTTTGAGCCCCGCTCAATACCCCCGAACAACCACTGGCCTTCCACAACTCTACCTCGGTTGTATTTCCTTTTTCCAAATTTCGCTTCGTCTATCTCCACTATTTTTCCGACTCCGCCTAACTTCCCCGAGTTTTCATTCAGCCACTTCATGCAAACCTAAAATATATTTGGAAACATTTTACATCAACTACTTGAGTTAACAATACATCAACTGATAGTTTGCATATTTATAAAAAAAGATCGGAACGCACTTCATTTGATTAGACGGGCCCCCCTGCACATCAAATCCTTCTTCGTTTTATTTTGTGAAAAAAAATCCGCCATAACGCTGCTCCGCGCGGCGCGGCCGGCGGGAGGGGGGAGAGGGGGCGCCAGGCGCCTTTTTTTCACAAAATAAAACGAAGAAGGATTTGATGTGCAGGGGGGCCCGTCTAATCAAATGAAGTGCGTTCCGATCTTTTTCAAATGCAAAAAAAAAGGTGGACCATAAACTTCTAATAACTTCTGAGGGACAGCACTTCTGATTGTAAAACTTGGTGCTATGCGATAAATATGCAAACCTTCTATAATTTGCTTAAACTTACTTCGCGGCAATAGTTACTCCAGTCGATTACTGCTTCCTGAGATAAATTCAGTTCCGTCTTGATGAACTCAACTCGGGGATGTGGCATCATTAAAAAATAGGCAACAAATAATGTTGCCTTTTCCACTGTTAGGCGGCAGTCGAAAAATGTGCCTTTTCGTGCACTCTTTTTGAAATCACATGAGACATAATGTGCCTTCTTCTTCGATTTCTTTACAGTCATTTTCCTGTTACATCTGTACATCAATGTTTCTTTATTCAATTTGCAGGCGTTGGTACATTTTGGACAGGTCACTTCTGCTGCAAAAACTCCAATTCCTATCAAATATAGGATTAAGTTTTCTCTAACTTTAATCAAATCAATGATTTCTCCCAATTTCATTTTGGCACAAATATTTTTCTAAATGGCGTCAATAAAACAAATGAATTGATATTTTTAAATGACATACATACCTGATTTGAATTTACAACATTCGCGCAAAACGAACAGTAATGCCAACAGCAGTTTTAACCTTATATTCATCAGCTGTTGGAAAAAGTTACTAAAAAGGTATATCTGAAAGCTCTGCCAAAAAATGTAAAATTTTAATGGAAAAACGAAAATTCGTGCAGTAGAAAGTGGCGAAAGTGGTGTGATAAGGTGGAAAGGTGATCTGGTTGATAAACTATCGCGCATCCCGATCGTTTTTTGTACAAAAAAGAAGATAGAAAATGCCCTATCTTGAACCTTTGAAGGGCCCTAACTCCGAAACGAAGGGCGAGCGCCGCGTTTTGACTTCAGATTAGTAATCAGCAGCCAAAATTACGTAAGTTAAAAAAAATTTTCAAAAAAGCTCGGGTGACCGGATAACAGACTTTTACCATAGTCCTTTCGGGTATTAATCCGTGTGCGAGTTGTTGAACTGTTCGACGTTTCGACCCTCATGCTGGAGTCTTTCTCAAGAACTTAAATACACATCTCTATCAATTCTGCTTATCTACCCCCTAACAAATAGACCAGAAAAAATACAATATCAACTTTGACAACATTCATACAGAGTAAAGCAATATATTATACAAAGTAATATAATAAACCTATGTTTCTTTTGAGGGATAATTTTTCAGCTCTCTTCTCCGAATCAAAAAATAGAGATAGCAACTTCTATGAAGAAGTAAAATGGAAATAACATTACAAATACTCCCTGTTAAAAGGTACGTGTATGTAATCAAAAAGACGTTCGATTCATTAACAGAAAGGAAAAAAGGCCATCTAAAACAGCTATGTTTCGTTCATATCCCAAAAATCAAATTACACTTGCTACGTGCCCGCAAGCTCTAAGAGTGCTCGTCCCTATTTGATAAGTGCAATATTATGCAAATATTGTAGTGCTCGGAGTCTTTCTTCTACGTCTGAATGTGAAGCTCTCCATAATGTTTTGTCGAATTTCAAAATCTAGAATAAAAACCTCAATCTGATTAATTCTGCTCCATTCCTGTTGACGTCGACGTGGAGTTCATTTTCTTTCAGGGCCAGTTTTCATTCTACTGTTGCAGAGCTTAGCTGTTAGCAAAGCTCTCGATCGAAGATTACAGAGCCGGTTTTTCAATATTCACTTTAGATCATCTGAGCCTTCATCAGCCTATCGAATAACTTTGGCAGGTAGATTCGAGTTGCTGTTGGGAACTTAGCCAACAGCTAAGTTCCTTAACCGAAGAATCACTTCAACTTCAGCTGATGATTGAAAAAGCGGTCCTTATGAGACGGGTTTTCCTGGGTTCAAAACCCGCACAAGTGACACTTACGGATAGATTTACAAATATTTTTGTAAATCACAAATCGTTTTGTAAATCAATGCCTCGGGCGCCAGTTTTTACTTGGTATGCTCCAGATTCCCGGATAGCAATCAGATGGAGGTATCCAGAGGTCAGATAATTGTGACAACGGCAGAGTACTAATTGATGTAGGCTCTAATTACACCAATTTGCATCTGAATACCGTTTGCTATATGAAAGTTCTCGAAACTATTTTGTTTCTACTTTCTTGAGACACTTTGTACACACTCGAGAGGTATTTAGTTTCTACTTCTCTACACACTTTTATATCACTGATTTGTTTCCTGAAAATAGGTTGGAGAAAATAACGACCAACGATGTTCAGAAATACGAGTTTATTTAATTCAATAAACGAAAGATGAAACAACGGAACAATATAAAGTATTAACGATATGAAAACGGGGTTGGCAACAATGATAAACGGTACACAAACTTTGCGTTTGAACTGCATATTAGTCGATACTCGATACTTTATAATGGAGAACTATGAAATGTTGGCAGGTGAAATGTTTCGGAGCGGTAACTATGATAATCGGAAATGAAATGTTATATTTTGAATTAACGGTAAACTAAACCTGGTTCTAAATGGCAATCAGATAACAGCAGAAGGCTGAACTGGCAAGAACCCAAAATACAGATAAAACAAAATGATTGGTTCTAATTGGCACTCAGATACAGCGGAAGCCTGAACTGGCATGAACACAACCAAATTTCAAATAAAACGAATTTTCTGAAACAAAAATTATTGGTTCTAAATGGCACTCAGATACAGCAGAAGGCTGAACTGGCAAGAACACAACCAAATGAAAATTAAAACAGATTTCTTGATTCACACAAAAATGATTGATTGGTTCTGAATGGCACTCAGATACAGCAGAAGGCTGAACTGGCAAGAACACAACCAAATGAAAATTGATACGGATTTCTTGAATCACACAAAAATGATTGATTGCTTCTGAATGGCACTCAGATACGACAGACGGTCGAACTGGCAAGAACGCAATCAGAACTAAATATTTGAAATAGCAAATCAAATGTCAGACTGTCGGATGTAACCTCAAAATGAATTCCGTTCGTGGTTTGTTCAATAAAACGGTCGGTAAACAAATTTCGGAGCAACTAGAAACTGGTCGCCAGGATAGTTGACAGTAGATTTATAAATGGGCCCTTGTATCTGGTATGCAACTGATAACTGTAATATACCCATACAGTACTGTTCGAATGTTTTTAATTCATGGTGAATGGATTTTTTCTTCTAGTTTTTTGGGTTCTCAACCCACCACAATCTGAAAAAAAAAGAATTAATATTGGGATCTATACAAGTGTAGAAGCGCAGATTTTGAATGTACCCCAATAAGTTTCTGCGATAATTCAAAATATATACTAATATATAACGACTGTCATGCCTCGAACAAATTGAAGAGTCATTCGCCTAAGCACTTGATGACGTGCACTACTGCTAAGCAAATCCACTTCCACCTCTGGTAGCCAGATCTACAACTACGACTCGGACTAGGACAACATTCGATTTTCTTGTAATCAAATTATATGAGGAGACTAAGAATTTTCAAATTCAAGGCCATTCAGCAGCCGAGGTATAACTACTACGGTCATATTGTCCTTTTGAATATTCATAAGCTCATCGAGTTCTTTCATATACCGGGTGAGCCGGAACCAATTAACCCCTCTGTATCTACGTTGTTATCCTGTATCGATATTTCATGTTCCGAACTCCGATGTAAAGCCATGACTGTACAATTCAGGTATTATCAAACCATATATCACACTTTCGGTTTGATCGGAAGCGCATTCAATTCTCATATTTTAAATGGAATCTATAATTTTTTTGGAAGAAGAGATTCCTCATAGAATTACCTTTCCAATGATATATCATGAGCATACTTCCAATTCACAATCTGCTGGTATAATTGAGATTTATAAAAAATACTTTTTGTATTTTCCTCGTAACGGAATATTTTCATGATATCATGCTATGGAATATCGAACAATATTATGTGAGTAACAACAATTCATGGCCGAACTTTCACACAATATTTTTCAGGCAGGTCAGTTATCTCAAAATTGAATTCTTCTTTATATTTCAGAATCAAGCCTACCACTTCTAAAATGTTCTAATTCATTTCATGTTTTTTGTTTCTATATATTGGAGTTTTCCACCAAATTTAAAAATTCCTCAGCCTTTAAAAACTGATCGATTTGATAACGAAAAATAAAGAAAAGTTAAATCTTAAAAAAATCTAATTTGCATAAAAAATATAGTACGGAAAGTTTGGCCATAAATAATTATTAGTTACATGATATCATTCAATTTTCAATATTATACTTTCATGAAGATGTTTCGTTACGAGGGGAATACAAAATGTATAAGATCAACTATTTCAGCAGATTGTGAATAGAGAGTATGATTGTGATATATCATTAGAAAGGTATTTCTATACTCTATAATCTTCATTACCAAAAAAATATACTTTCTATTTGAAATACAAAAATTGGATGCGCTGCCGGTTAAACCGGAAGTGTCATATATGATTTTATACTTGCAAAAATGTACATTCATTCAAATTAATTCACCGAAAAACATTTTTTTTACATAAATGGCGCAGGCTCCTTCAATAAAATGTTCATTCCAATTCTCATGTTTTCAGTTATCATTTTTTTATTTCAATTCCAGTTATTTCCGTACAGTTTTCAATATTTATACCAGGTTCAATTCTCTAAATTGTTCAAAACGGGATTCACCAATAGAGTATTTTTTATCCGACCTAACTTTGAAAGTCCTTCAATATATTTTGGTTCTTTCCAAAGTCATTGAAAGTAGTAAATGAAAGAGCCACTGCTGCTCAAAAAATTCACAATAGCTTTCCAAGCAAATGTCTCTTTTCGAAATCGCACATTGTTTCTGAATGCATGATAACAACAGCGACAGTTCATTATATTTCAGAGTCTGATAACCTGGGCAGCACTGACTCAGAAGTTAAGAAGATATTAACTCTACACCTGCCTATTTCAGAATATGATACACTTGGTTCAGATTCTGAGATAGATGGGAGAGCAACTAGCCAAGAAATGATGTCGTTCAGTCACAGAATGAGAGGTAAGAGTCTCATATTCACTAATAATGGTTTATGAATGGAGACGTATTCAAAAGTGAGTCTACTAGATCTAGGTATATGCTTTATGGTGGTATCGAAAATCTTCACGAGTCAGAACCCTCTCATATGATCAGGTCGTGGAACACCTCTCCGGCGGCTTTCTATCTGCACTTCGAGCGACTGCTGACTGGGTGTGTTCTTATAAGCTCAGTTCTCACTCACTTTTCTCCCGATTGCACCTAATGAATAAGTAAACATATTGTCAGTAACAGTCAGTAAGCTTTCTGTAAGTTTCACGTTCCTTACCGGTAGAAACCAGTTCCGATCAATTTCCAGATATCGTGGGATATTAGAACAGCATATTAATTTATAATACATTGAACCGTCGCCCGGTGTTCTACCACCTGATCTTTCGAGTAGATGCTGACTTTTGTATGCCCTCAGCCCTATTTTTTATCAGAATAAAACAGCGATAATGAAACTCTTGCTGATTTTTTGCCGCTTTATATCCTCTACATTCGAACCTCCATTATTCTTGTAAGGATTTTAGTAGAGTATGTATAAAAATTGAGTTTCTACTTAGAGAATTCAGTCCTAGCTACCATTTGAAAATGGTCTGTTCAAGCTATAATACTAGCAATTGCTAAGAAGGGAGTTGATAAAATCAAGCTTTCACTTATATACTGGAAATTTTCAGTTTGAATTTGATATTAGGATAATATTCAATAGCTAAACAGCTCAAGCAGAACTTAGTCGATGTTCACACCAATGCGAATTTAATCTTAAAATTTTAGTTCGAACTCCATCTTTATTTACACCACTACTGGATTGAAGACTGAACACCCGCAACCACCAACATCGTAATTAACGAGTCTGAAATTGAATGTGATTCGAACATCTCATATAGAGATTTATATTTATATATTTCAGATGGAGCAGAGGGATCATCTTCATCTTCCGAGACTTCTCCACATTCTGGAAGTATTGGAAGAAAGCCGTTTCAGTCCCGCAAAGGGAAAGTCAAAGCTGGTCCGCTGAACAAGCGACATGTGAGAAGTAGCAGTGGATACTCAAGCCACAACGAGGAAACCACTTTCAGTATCTCACATGCGCCCAGTTTCAACGAGAGAATACACCCTCCAACCAGATTTTCAGATCTCAGTGCTAGAACTCTGAGCGAATCAGAATACGAGAAGGGTCACAAGTCAAGAGGGATATCCAAATTAACCAGAGAAGCATTCCAAATAAACGTATGAGAAAGGATTGGTAGGAAATGAAAGATTAGATGTTCTGAAGTAGATCTGAGTACCCGAGATCATCCGAATGATCTAGAGCATGCATGGTCGCTCTAGAAATATCATGTACCACCGATTTTCATACTTTCGATGAAAATTGTCATCGGAAACGAACAGGCAACTATTGAAAACATTTGGTAATAATGACTACAACCAACAACCACTCGAACCATTGTTAATTTCAGGAATAAGAAACTTCTGAAATAACTGACAAGTTTCATCATGTTCTGTGAAGATATACATGTATTCAAGTTTTATTTGGTGTCTGAACTGAATTGTAAAGAAACATAATTGGCTATTACCGCTGTGGCATACAAAGCAATGAAGTTGATTTTGTGTTTTATAGTTGAGTATTCTTCGAAAGTATTATTCCTTCAATGGAACTTTGGTTTCGTGCTTTCACAGTATGTATTTTCCTTGAAACACTGACAAAAAAATGCTGAAAGAAAACCTAATAATCGAAGTATCCCAGTGAACTGCATAACGCATCCCAAATCATGATTGATCTTATTAACTTTACTAACTATAACTGAAATGTACTGATCGATAGTTGTACAGGCAAGAAAACCATGAAGCATGTGAAGCCAAAATATTCGCTTGAAACTCTCAAGTACGTCCTCATAAATTGCGAATGGAAATTCCAAATGATCATATTTCGATTCTCACAAAATTTAATGACGAAAATACTGAAGCTCAAAGTTGCTTGATGGAAAAATACTTATATGTTGAAATAGTTTGAACTTTATAACCCTCAGATCATTTTTCAAATCTATTTATTAGGTTAGAACAGCCTTCTCTGAGTTGGGTGGAAGAGTAATCTCGTTCGGACGAAGGGTGAACCCTGCCCATTGATAGGTCTACTAACAATATCAACATTATTCCTTATTTCATTTTTTACGTAATTCACCTATCAATATTAGGAGATTGTACCACGAGTCAATAAAGATAGCTATACTTCTCGAGGAATTTTCACGAACCGAGCCGCGTCAGCGGCGAAGGAGTAATATTCCGAGAGAATAATAGTCATTATTGTGAGTAGTATACTATACTTCATTTACGACTTATTGATTTATCATGAATAAATGATTCTTCAGTTTCATTCATCTCAATACAAATACACAAACACTACCTACGCGTTTGACCAAAGATTTACGTATAACGAACGAGAAGCGACACTTGCCGCTACACAGCGGCTAATCCTGTGTTCCCCACCACTACAGAATTTTATGACCTCCACACTATTTTTCTTACGACTACGCAAGACTACCAGCAAAAAACAGTAAGCCAGTAAACTACTTGACAAGAAACACCAGTACTTGTTTGTTTCTATTACTGACCGACTGCCTAATGCCGACATTGCTCGTAGACATGCCCATTCAGGGCGTATTTGTCGAATTTGTGAGATTCGCTTCTTGTTCGTTATACGTAAATCTTCTTTGCTTTGATACTGAAACTTTGAAGTTTGGTTATATCGTTTCATGGTAATATTCAATTCGATGAATTTTGTAATATGATGACAAGAGGGAATAGACTATTACTATTAATCCCTCGCCATTATTTCCTAAGGGAATAATATATGGCATTATATTGCAGAAACCATAAGTAAAATACTTACATTATTCGTGAATAAAACTATTTATTATTATTATTTCACCTGATAAGTTCAGTGTCGATTCAGTGTCGATTCAGTGTCCATGCATGCCAATTCTGAGAACTGATAAGGGTCACAATAATTAATATCGAAGAACCTCAATCTATGTGGAAACCATCTCAACAGAGGATCTCTATACCTTTTTTGTTGAATATTGTGGCATTCCATCAGATACTGGAAGACTTGAAAATACAACTCCTGGATATCGACATATATTCATTTGCTAATCAGAATTCTAGTTATTTCTTCTTGTTTCGTCATCATGCTTTAATTATAAATATTGGTTGCTCTTCTTCACTCGATCAGTAACCAGAAGAACACGTCACTGTTTCTGTTCCAAACAATTCTGAAACAATACGGCACATAAAAAAAACTTCTTTGGAATAGGAATTTTGTAGGTTTGTAGGTCATTCACTACGTGCATTCACAAATGGAGAGTATGAGAAAGATGATGTTTGACTGAACACAATTCCATTCATATCTGGGAAATAGCTTTATCGACCAATAAGAGGCGATTCATTCCGCGTATTCCTTCTATAGTGAATTGACAGAGGCTCGAGAACCAGATAAGTGGCAAATCCACTATGAACAGAAAATTTATTCCATTTATCAATTTCAATAGTAATAAAAAGTGTGAACAAACCGACAGGTGGTATTGTACACTTTATAGTGACTTTATGCAATGGAAAAGGGCAGGTTACTCTGGAACGACCTTTCATTCGAAAAGAACCTTATTTCTCGGTCGTGAAGAGGTGAGTAAGTCTGCCCCTCAAGCGAAAAACCGGGGTTCTATTCCCCGCCACGGAACCTTTGTGCTGGGATTCACATATTGAAGGTTTCGTTGCTCGCAAAACGGAAAACCCCATTTTGAACCCATTTATAAACATAATTTCAAGTGTAGCACCACTGCTGACGAGTTACTCCAGAACAGCTTTTTCTCAGAAAGAATGACAAAATTAACAAAAAGAATTTCTCCAAAGGGCTTGAAAAAAAAAGGAAAATAGTCTCCGAAACGTCTCCAAGAGAAAGTTATGAGAATTCAAAGCTATTTTATTTTCAGAGGAAAGAAAACCCAAAAAAAGGATTCCAATAATCATCGACCTGCTCGAATAACATTCAAACAAAGTTTAGACATCGCAACTTTCGAATTTCTCTGCTCAACTATTCGAATCTATAAACATGTTCGAGTAGTACCTAATTATCCATAAAACTGGATACTGTCCACAAAAATAAATATAGTATATCCAAACATCTTTCAGTTATTTCTACAGTGAACAAATAACTAATATGAATGCTATTGAAATATTTCTCTTACAAAACAGTACGTACATAATTCTGTTGACAAATTACTCATTTATTGCATTTGTCTCACACTTTCCATGCACTCTCCATCAATATGAATGCACGATCGGTGCCTTTCGAGGGAATGCAAGAAGTTCTAGTTACTTCCCTTAACTTCCAAATGGGTGTGCCAAAAATATGAGATAATAAAAGTATATAGGAGCAGTGCATGTTATAGATTTTATAGATTGTTATATAATTTTATGAAAATATATAAATGGCTCTCACACATCTAGTTTTTATGTGTTTGTAAATCTAATCTCACACAACAATTCACTTACCGTCTGTCTGGAATTGTAAAATTTCCCCATTATCATTGTTACAAGAACTATCAGTTCAGTGTAAATATAAACTTTTTATTGTAACAATGTCGGATTTAATAAAAAATTCAAATGTTGTGTTAAAATTTTTTTTCATTCACTCCGATATACTCCCATATATAAACGTCAGATTTATCGCAGAACAGTCTACTGAAACTCCTTGTTAGTTATTCTTGAATATTGCCTTCAAAACAGAAAAACTCTAATTCCAGAAAGCGTGTAGGAAAAATCTTATTGCATCAATATTGTAAATACATTCAAGGTAATGTTGTCTGGCAAGGGTGATTGATGTATAAATCTTCATACTACTAATTACAAGATTTTTGTAAAAGAGTTACAAACTGAATATCTGACCAATATATCTGTAATATTGTCACAATGTTTTATCGCAAGCCTATCGCAGCCTAAAAACATTATAAAATGCTAATTTCTTCAAATTTCAATTATACTTTCACGCAATGATCACTCTTTCGAGTGTGACCAGAAGGCCAAGTCTTGTGCGGACGGTGATTTTTACGAGAGCGCATCTGCCATTTTATCTGCAGGGATACCCAGAAAAACCCACTGCTACCTTGTTCACAAACTTCACAACGTGTCCTGCTGGATTGGCCTCTGGCAAATTGACAAAGGCGTGAGTTTTCGAAAACGTTTTGTTGTTTACCTATTAGTTTCTCTATGTTGGCGTTGGTGATGATGATTTTTTCAACTGTTCAACATGCGTCCTGAGTTGAAAATAGAGAAAATAGGGATCTCGTGAGCGGTGTAAACTCTCTCTATGTCGATCACGTTATTCACTATCTTATCTGGAGATTTGTTCTGCTCATTATATTATGTTCGATTGGGTTATCGATTGGTATAATTTGAATATCGGCCCCTTAGTTCAATACTGGAAATAGGCACGATTTCTATATCTTCAGATGGGACTGATTGGAGTTCATTACGGGGTTCCGGTTGATTACTATGTGTAGGTATGATCTGAAGTATGATTCGAAAGTCATCAAAAATTTCATATGAGTTCTGATTCGGGGAATCTGATTTGAATGTCAGAAATAATATTTGTTTTTTCCTACATTTTGCTTCGGTAACTGAAGAAGGTCTTGTGCATTGAGGGACTATTTGAGTTAAGATTTTAATAAGTACGCTACAAAATGCGTAAGTCCCGATTAAGGGAGTCAAGCTGAGATCGTGTATCATTCCACATCGTTGCCATCCCCTCCTCATAATACATGGCGCAGTCAGAAATCGTAATTGAATATCAAATCTTCAATCATACGATGCTGAAAAGAAGCAAACAATTAGAAATTAATCAATCAAAGAAAAGCTGGAACATGGACTTCCTTGCCGAAAAGTGGAGAATCCGAAAGCAGAGACTTTCAACATATTTGAAAGCAACTGAAATCACTAAGAAGGGAGCGACGACATGTTTTCAACTCCTCACTTTGATAGTAGAAGGTATGAGAATTTACAATATTTTCATTGCAGTTGAAGAAGATACCTTAGACGCATTACTGAAGAAGTTTGACCAGCATTTCGATACTAAAAGCAACCCAAGACATGTTTTTGATATTCCAAAAAAATAAGGACAACCTATCGATCAATTCAAAATAGAGGTCAAGCATTAATCACATAACTGTAAGCTAGATTCGCTAGTGAAAGATATTCTGATTTATGGTCTCAAATCAGAGTCTCTCTGAGAGGAAGCGGTCACTGTATGTGTAAGTGTCCTCCTGGAGGCCTTATATTTCCGTTCGAATTCCTTTTCACTCACTTCTAAGGGATTCAATCTCTGAAACAGCCGAACAATCTCTTCCTGAGAGACATTCACCCTAGCAGCTCAAGATTCTCCATCTCTTCCTTAGCGTATTTCAAAGATCCTTGCCGAAGGCCAGTCAAGTCTTTTCTCATTACCTAACCCTACGTAAACTACATCACCAACACTCAAACTACCAGTTTTACGCTTTTGAACAGCTCCGCCAAATATTCCTTCCTGAACCGATCACGTATATTTTCGCGAAGTATTTGCATATATTTGATTCGTTTGATCAAATGATTTCTATCGATATGATCTAAATCAGGTGTTTCGCCATTGGAAATACCTGTCATGAATAATGAAGAAGTTAATGGAGTCAGATCATCAGAATAGTCATAAATATATGGCAATGGTCGCGAATGAATGATTCGTTCACCTTCACACAAAAGCGTGTGTACTTCTTCATGAGTCACGCAAGTTTTTCCCAAATTCCGTCTTAGAAGTTCTTTCATATGCCTAACCATACATTCCTACCAACCACCTCACCAGGCAGCGGTTGGTTGATTGCAATTTCACCTGATCTTTTTAGTTGATGTAAACTGAACAATTCCGCCCAAGTTTATTTGTTTCAGTAAGTTGTTTGCACCAAAAAAATGTGTACCATTGTCCGAATAAATTATAGAAATTCTTCCGCGTCTGGATATAAATCTCCTCAAAGCCAGAAGACAGAATCAGTAGACAATGAACCTACCAACTCCAAATGTACGGCTCTGTATACAGCACAGATGAAAACAGCAATCCAAACTTTACTGCATTCTTTGAGATATAATGGACCAGCTAAATCTATACTTGTTACTTCGAATGCAGCTGCACAATTCAGTCTAGCCTTTGGCAGTGGTGCATATGGCGTATCAACAAATTTTACTTTGAATCTTCTACAGCGAATACATTTTGAAACAGTTTCTTTCGCCATCTTTCTACATTTCTATATCCAAAACCGTTCCCTCAATATTGTGACCAAAATCTGTACACCAGCATGAGAATTGATGATATGTTGTTCTTGAATAAGTTTTTTTACGATCACGGGTTTATAAGGCAACAATATAGGGTATTTGAGAGCTTCATGTACATCACTGAAAACCAACCTTGGTCTCATTCTCAATAATCCCAGATCATCTCGACAAATGTCCAGTCTCAAATTTGAAAACGGCTTTCTGATTATGTTTTTTATTGAGAACATTTCTGCGAGGTTCCATTCGTAAAAAGTAAGTTTCCCATTCTTCAATTGAATTCTCTTCTTAGAAATATTATGGAAACATGAAATCCACCCTATGATACGAACAATTTTCGAATATTTCGAAAAATAATTGAAATCTACTGTTGATCTGTTAGTACTGCAAAGTGAACTAGAACAGCCTTTTATCATTTCTTCAATCACGTTTTCATCTGATGGACATAAAATTTCATTCTTGGACATGAAATTTTGCAACTCTTTCAAACTATCTACACTTGTAAAACAGTTATCAACATAAAAATAGTATTTGAGCTTTTCAGCATTTGGTTTGAGGTGATCTGAAGATCTATTCAAATGATAACCGATAATGGCGGATAATAAGAATGGACTAGGCTTGAGACCAAACACTACCCTGCAATGTCTATAGGTTTTCATTTCATCTTTATCAATATTTCTCCAGCATAAGAATTTCAAGCAGTCCCTATCCTTTAGTGAAACACTAATCTGGAGGAAAGCCTTTTCAATATCTGCTGTTACCCCTATTTTTTACCTATCTTAAACATCAAAAGCAAATTAGGTATCAGTTCTATCAAATTTGTTTCCTTTTGTAGACAGTTATTCAACGAATAACCTTGAGGGTGTTTTGCAGAACCATCAAATACTGGTCTTATTTTAGTACTATTACTAGATTCATTAAGAACTGCGTGATGTGTACTTCTTCAATTATACCGAGATTTTTCCATTCTGATAAAACTTTATTATAGTCTTCAAATTTTCCTATATCAAGTAATTTTTTTGTATTTGTAACTAACCTATCTTTTGCACATTGCAAATTATTCGAAAGAATGGGATGACCGTCAATTCAAGGCAAGCATATTTCATAACGATTTTCTTCATTTACTGTCACTGTCTTATTGAAAAAATTAAGCGTTTCTTCTGCGAGTAAATCGTCACCTTTTTTTTCAGCATTTTCCTTGATGCCAAGAGAATCTAAACTCCACAGGTCAGGAATCGAAAATGCATTCAATCCAGAGAAAACATTGAAATCATTAGTGTAATTATGTTGCTCCATGACTGTCCACCCCAGATATGATTCAATGGCTAACAACTCATTATCTCAACTCTGCCTGTTAATAGATTGCTTAAAATATCAGCACCCCTAAGAATCTGAATTTCATCATTTGGTGAGATGTTCATATCGGCAAATTCTATGTTTTTTCTTTTCAATAAAATTGATGAATCAGTAAGTGATGGAAGAGATTCTACAAGATATTAGCTTGAGACGTGAAAAAGTGTTGCACACTTCTTGGACAACGGATTATAGTCAGTAATATATCCTGTGATAAGGCACTCAACGTGACCGTATGTGCAATTCAAAATGTTCTGCTAGATTGGTTTCGCTGTATTTAAAAAATTTAGACAAGCTAAGATAAACTGTAGAGTGGTAGACGAACGGTTAAAAAAATTATGTCGTTAATAAGAATTTTTTTTTTCATTACTTTTCATGCAAAATACTGGTAAAGGTGTAGAATCCGGTGTCCTCACCGATTTTGACGAAATTTTCAGGGAAGGTTAAAAACGCCATAAAATGATTATTGACATTGAAAATTTTCCGCGGAAACGATGGAAAAGTGTTTTTTTCAATAAAATACACTTTCGAGGTTAGAAACACCTAGAATAAAATTGATGAATATAACATAATTTTGGGCGTTTACTTACGTGATTTGGCGATATGACTCATCTAAAAATACTACTGTACAGTTTTTCTGCAAAAATATATAGCTTGGGTGTCTCAGTATTGGATATTTTTCATTTTGAAAATTGCTAAAATATCTGTAAATGAAGAATTTCCTTAGCTGACATTTCGCTGTCAAGTGTCAAAAATTGATGTTTAGAATATATGCAATGTTGTCACATTGCAAATTGATACCTAATATTATAAGATCAAAACCCGGGTGTAGAATTTAGAATAGGTTACATTAGGTTAGTTAGGTTAGGTTACACAAGGTTAGTTAGGTTCGGTTACATTAGGTTAGTTAGGTTCGTTTACATTAGGTATCAATTTGCAATGTGACAACATTGCATATATTCTAAACATCAATTTTTGACACTTGACAGCGAAATGTCAGCTAAGGAAATTCTTCATTTACAGATATTTTAGCAATTTTCAAAATGAAAAATATCCAATACTGAGACACCCAAGCTATATATTTTTGCAGAAAAACTGTACAGTAGTATTTTTAGATGAGTCATATCGCCAAATCACGTAAGTAAACGCCCAAAATTATGTTATATTCATCAATTTTATTCTAGGTGTTTCTAACCTCGAAAGTGTATTTTATTAAAAAAAAAACACTTTTCCATCGTTTCCGCGGAAAATTTTCAATGTCAATAATCATTTTATGGCGTTTTTAACCTTCCCTGAAAATTTCGTCAAAATCGGTGAGGACACCGGATTCTACACCTTTTCCAAAATACTTGATATAGTTTAAATTTGAAAAATAGTTTGCCAAGAGTTCTCAACAGAAAAGTTATTGATGAATTTAAATAGTTCTCAATTTGAATAACATATGAATATAGTACTCGACAATTCACAGTTCACGTTCACGGTAAATGCTAATGATCACAGTTCACAATTATTAACTATTAACACACCACTATTTTTCGTTTCTTTATTAACACAATTATTGCACACTGCACACCACAACGCTTCAACGCTTCAACCTAGTTCAACATAATTTTTTCAAACCGACCCAACACTCAACGACTCTCAAATTTACGACATTTGACAGACGCCATAGACGGTTGCTGGAATGTCCATGTAAATGGCCCAATCACGTTGCCAATTTGTAGGGTGCCACTGCGGAAGAAACATTAATTATTTATTATTTATACAATAAACGTACGAAATGGATGTCCATAAGATATCCTTCATGGATATCCATTGTGGATATCCGGAAGGATATCCATATTGTACATCGTATGGATATTTTTTACTGGGAATACACAGTACACTGTATTTCACTATACAAATGAAACAAAATAAAGCGATTTTTTACTGTTTCATTGTGTTATTGAGCATTGGATATTCTGATTATGTAAAATATGTATATTATTTGTGGCCATCCATAAATAAATATTTTTAATTTTCAGAATTAATTCACTATCATTTAGAATTTATCATACTCAGCAGGAGGGGGGTCTTAGTTTTTGTGACGAAATATTTCTAGGGGGGTCACAAAATTTGTGACACAGCGTGACAATGGGGGGGGAGGGGGTCAAAACAAGCTGATTTTAGTGTGACGTATTTCATGAACGGCCCCCAGGAAAGTAACTATCACATCTGCATGTGATGTACAACAACGAATTTAGGAGGTTGCAACCCCTTCTTTTTTGCGTAAATAGAATTCACCCGCCTTCATCGTCGATATCGCCTGGGCCTGATACGACGATGAATCAACGATTAGTATTCCAAAGCTAAAAATTCTTCATGAGAATAATGAAAAAACCCGTTACGAATGGCCATCTTGCCTATTACGCACCCGAACGAATACTGAGGCAATCGTACGAACGGCAATCGCACGAATTTGTTGCTTTTCCACTCCCAGTGTACGAGAGGCCTTATTACTTGCTGAGAAATTGGTGTAATGGTTTGCTTCTGAAAAAAATCATAAAGGTAGGTGGGTAGTTCTCTTCAGATATCTACTTATGTGGAACCAATGAAAAGATGGAAGGCTTCAATGATAACATAACTTTAGAGTTACGGTTCATGACTGTTTCAATCAATTACATATATATGAGGCCACATCTTTCGACACATTTCAATAGTGTACCATATATATCCATCAAGAACCAAGTATTTCCCGTTATTTTATACATTTCGAATGTAAACTCAAAATTTATTTCGATTCAATTACATATTTCAGTAGTAAAAGCCAAACTGTTCCTCTATCTCCATGATAAGCTGAGATAGGCGAGCAGTGTCAAAGTGAATATCAAACTGCTTGACTGCTGACTTTATAGTAAGGTATCGGATTCAAAAAAGTTTCTTGACTGCTTACTTCGTAGTTAGGTATCGGATTTGGGAAGGTTTCTTTGTAGAATTATATTTCTTGTCTCTAGGCAGTTTTCCATCAGTTAAATTGCAAAAAAAACTGATGTAGTAACAACAAAGGTAAAATCTGCAGAATGGAAAAAAAATGTCTATTGTTCACTTACATGTGGAGATGAATTATAGCCTGTTTCGACGATGCAAGTTTGTCGCTGCAACTCCAGAAAATTGCATGTGTTCATGCAAGTTTTTCGAGTTGTATGAATCTTTTTTGGTGCGACAAGTTGCAGCGACTTAGTTATTTATGTGGTGAATTTGTTGCCGCAAACCACAAATATGTGGTAGCATCATTGTGAAGAATATTGATTTCGAACATTTCAATTATTTTTCGAGATTTGAGGAATCAAGTTAAGTAACAAGGTGATTCAATCACATTATCAATTATTAGAAATGAATGAAATTATATATCAGTTGTGATAATGTAGACGTCCATCTTGGTAACATTCAGTGCTATTTTTTAATATTGGCAATTAAGATTTGGCAATGCAAACTGACAGCTAGATGACATATCTCGCAGCGTCAAGTCCCCGCGAGAAGTTGCAGCGACCAAATTGCATCGTTGAAACGGGGTGTTAGAAAACAAGAAAAACTTACTGGGAGAATCTGGGGAGAAAAGTATTAGCACGAAAGTGTATGTGTATGATTTGAGTACAATCAATATTCCCACGAATAGTAGCATTCTTTCAGATCTCCATTTTCAGTAGGAGGTCTACAACTTTAGGATCCTGTTTCGATAAAATTATGTATAATAATATAATTTTGCCTCGGGTATCGGATTTGGGTAAGGTGCTTAGCATCTGATGACTAATGACCAGATCATATATTATACAAAGGTTGAAAGAGGCATATACCATAATAATTAGGTTAGGATCAGTCGTTGGCGCGAGATCCATATTCAAATTTTTCAACATTTGGTTCTTATGGGACTTCAACTTTGCACTAGAGCGACGCAATTTAGGAGTTATCCTTAACATAGAAACCTACGAGGAGAGCTGCTGTCATCATTCATTCATTCACATCTTATTCTTGTATCAAAAAGATACAAGAACTTAGCTTTTGTCACTGAAATATGTCTTGAATCGAAAGAAATTTCAAGTTCATATCCAAGAATGTATCAGATAACATAGTATATACTTTGGACATAATGAATATATAAATAAAAACTATTGACATGGACCGAAAGATGCAGCTCCTTAATACAAAAATATAATAAAGATATATGTAATTGAATGAAACAGTCATGAACTAAAACTCTCAAATCATGTTATAATCGAAGCCTTTCACCTTTCCATTGGTTCCACATGACTTGAGATCTGAAGAGCACTACCCATTTTACTTTATTCATGGAGACTTGTGTTAGGGTAATTGATCTCTACAAAAAGTTTTTTTCGAAAGAACTTTTACACCAAATGTCCTGTCTCATTGTTTATCCGCCACTTTCTATATTTGACTTGGTATTGCTGCTTCAAAAGCACATTGTCCATTTATTCATTACATGTTCACGTCCAATACAGAAACCAACAACTGGAAGTACTCAAGTACTCCACAACTAATTTTCTAGACCATCTACAGATTGCTTCCATGTACAAGCATACAGAAGCATATTCGTATGGACAAGGTGAAAGAATGTCTCGCTACAGTATAAGAAAACATCTAAATTTCCGCAGTATACGTAGGTAGGCTGTTCAAAATGAAGCGATATACAGTAATATCCAACACAAACTTTTGAAACATCTTCTGATGATGAGCCCAGTCAAGACTTTAGTCAGTTTGGTGGATTGGTGGTGTGAAGACTTTGGAAGCAATAGGATGGACTTGTATGTATCCTCCAGAGTATTCCTTCTGAAATCGAATTCCAACGGCTTTTTACCTCACCGCCAATAGTATGAATATACTGAATATTGTCTGAAATGCAATTGTTCTGATAGGTACATGGATCAACAAACTCTGTTTTCAGAAAATTCATCAAAATTCTGAATAAAACTGAAATATATTTTTCTCTTTCCTCATCAATGAACAATACTTCCATCTTCATCCATTTAACCTCAACCTTCATAGGAACGAACTCAGAAAAACTAGACAATCGAGTGACATTGAATAGACAACTTTAGTACCAAAATCGCCACCATGGCGCTGGCAACTTAATTTGAAATCCCAATTGATTTGAATAGTGAGAACTACCTTAAAGTGAAAGTTTGTTCTATAGACCAAGCATACAGTTTAAACAACAAATAACCCTCGAGAATAATCTGACAGAATTTGCATGCATCACTGGCAGATTCTTCTTGGAATTTTAACGCACTTTTCGCTTTTAGTGAATTGAAGCTTTATAATCGATGTGAATGGTAGGGCTGCCAGAACTAGTAAATTCGTAATAACTTTCGTACTCCTAAGTTGTTTCTTATGCGCTAATGTTACAATGCCATTTTCAGTACATTTTCAGAAATTATACCTGATTTGGTACATTTTTAAAGCATGAGTTTCAGCATAAAACTCCTTGAGTGCCAAATCATATAGGTGGTTCCATGGTTTAAAGTTTGAGGTTTCATAATCAAAATCATATTCAAGTGGCAAGCTGTCAATAGTCATTCAAATCAAGATTCAAGACCAATAGAATTTTCAATTTGCCTTTATATATTCGTGATAATTTTATCTATAATATCAAATGGGCAAGTGAGTATTATGCAACGGGGCATATTCATTATATTATCTTCTACTATTTGTTATTTGATGATACATAAAACGAAGTTAATCCTGGTAGGTGACTAGAACGAATGTGTAATGAATGAATTTGTAGTGATTTTTAGAAATACCCGCCCTTTTTTGATCTTTTTGAGTTTCGGAAGTTGGTAGTGTTGGTACATTTCAGTGAAATCTACTACAAGTTTGAAGTCAAGAAAACTAGTAAGATCTGCTCAGATTTAGTACGTTTTCGAGAAAAATATCCTACAATCTTTAATTTTTTTGGCAGTCCTGGCACAGCATAGGTATAGTAGTTTTCACAATAAATGGTATTGACTGAAGGATTATAATAAAACCAATTAGACCCTTAAGTTGTAAAATCCGAGATGCACATCATAAATGTAAAAGGACCGGATTCAGGTAATTTTGTTTCTCAGAGAGGGATTGTAGAGGATTACAGCTTACAGTAAATAAATTAGTTGTATATCTCCTACATTATGCAAATTCGAATTTCTTAAGTTCGACCCTGTATCACATTTGCATCTTTTACCAGATGATTTTCTACACAATGGGATTAAATCGGGTAGTTTATTGCAGTTAATAAGCCAATGCCATTTACTGTGAAAAATACTATAACAATAGGTAACAATCAGCATGGACACTCGGCCGTGCCGCCTTTGATCTGGAAAAGTATCTAGACGCCATATTGGGAGGTGCCGATAAGAGGGCATGACGCATGACTCGCGAAATGGTTTTGGACAGGATCGCACTGAGATCCAAAGAGAAAAATTACTCATATAATAATTTCAATAAACCTCACGGAGTGGACTCAAATTCAATTGATAATAATTCTTGTGCAGCCATTTTCTATCTGGGCACAGAATTTTTTCAAAAGATGTTAAAACAGCCGAATTATATTTATAAAATCAACAGTAGGAATACAACCCAGCAAAAACAAATACATCGCTGCGATATCGCGACTATGTCACGGTGTGAATTGGCGATGTCACATTTCATGTCTCGAAGATATCGCAGTTACATCGCAGCGATGAAATTTTGTCACACTCAAGTTACAAGTTTTTCGATGTATCTGCGATATGTTTTATACGAAATCTCCGCGACATGATTTTTGCAATGTATCTACAACATTTTTGTTTCAATGTTGTTACGATGTGATTAATTCAATGTTTTTACGATGTGATTATTTCAATGTTGCTACGATGTGGTTGTGTCAATGATGCTACGATGTCATTGTTTCAATGTTGCTACGATGTGATCGTTTCAATATCGATATGATATGTTTGTCTCCATCCTTAAGATTTTTTTTCATTATCAGTGTACGGTATATGGGAATATTTTGAGTCGTATTCTAAAGTATTTGTTCATTACAAGAATACGGCTCTAGAAAGAATGGTGTAAGAACATTACATGTAATCTTTTAAAAACAAAACTCTGGTGACACAGCCACAATATAAATCTGACGATTTCTTCAGCTTGCTGGCATCATTTACCGTTCATTGACTTTGAAAATTAATTCATGGAAGTGTGAAAGAAAAGAAATCATATATCTCAGATAAAAGTGAACATACTTTTTATTAATTGTAATATATGAAGATCAGCTATTCTATGTTATTTCTTGAACACTTATTTTTTAATATATTATTCAATATCCTGTGTAAATTTTCTCTGAGATCCCTGCCACCTACACCTTTCAGGAAATCCAACTGAAAGTAGAATGAAAATTTAAATTGTACATATAAATAATTTCTATCCAAACATCAACTTACTTTTGTTACTCGTCTTTTCATTCTTTTCCACTGAATGTTTCTTATTCTCCTGAATAATGTTGTCAATACTATGTAGTAGACCCACTTAGGATCCTTCCAGGTTAGCTGGTAGTTATTATGTGAAGGAAAATACTAGAAATACAAACTGTTCATTTTAAAATGTTTATTCATGTCTCCAGATTATCATTTCATTCTTCCTTCTTTTTTTGGCAATATTTTTTTGAGATTTGAATTTCCTATTTATATATTTTAATGTATAAAATAATCTTACTCTACCATATAACTTCAAAAAGTGAGATATGGGGGAATTTTCACATGGATGGTTATATTAAATTGTTCAAACAATGTTACAAATCCTGCAATGACATTTGTTCCTACAATAAGATTCTCAAAATTGCTTTGAAAGCTTACTTCCAAGGAGGAAATAAAATGAACAAATTCATTTTTGGGCATCCTTAAGTTAGCGAATGTGTCAAGAGTGCCATTTTGAAATGCTCTGAAATAACAGTACAGAGATTCATTATTTAATTCACAATTTGTTTCGGAATAGCTCACAAAGATGTCACAAATATGAATTTTCAGTAATTTATTTATCAAGTAATATTTCATAATATTTTGCTGGAGCACCATCACTTGTTCTATAATCAGTGTCCACTACTGCAATCTTTGGTTCACCAGCAACTTCTTTGGCTTCAGGAACTTCACTGCATTTGGGAAAATCTGAAATTTTCAATAATATTTTGTCTGTATCTCCCTCACAATTATCACTTCCTTAATTCGACAAATTCAAAGATAATAATTTTTCAAAACTCTGGAACTGAATGGGAGTCGGGTTGACACAATTTCCATTTTGCTGCCTGATTTTTACAAAAAAAATGTTACAGTATTGTAACGCTATAATTTTTCTTGCAATATACTCAGGGCGGAATGCGGTAGGCGCGTTGCATAAATGCGCGGCGCACAGTCGGAGAGTAGGCTGGGTTCAAAAAAGAAGTATTAATAATATCAACTGAAAAATAAATAAAAAATGGGCACCACCAGTTTATTACCGCAGATTCAAACTGGAAATCTCCACCTCTTCTGGAGACCGTCCTGCAAAATAAATTGACTTCAATAGTCGTGAGTTGTGGCAGCAGACGTGAATTGGAAGAAATGAGAAAAAACGTTATACCCTGAACAGCCGTATCTTTCCTTTTTATTCACTCAGTTATTCTTTATAAATATACATATGAACCAATATAGGAAACAATTGAAAATGTTATATTAATATAATGAAAGAGGGGGAGGGATAGCCTATTTATTACGATTTCCCTGATACAGAAACTATCAAGAAATCACCACCGAGCTTGATGACAGCCCCTTTACTTATATTATGTTCTTGAAGGTAGTAATTACGCAGCTAGAAGGGGTTTTGGTAAAACAGTATGTCAACGTAGTTACTGAACGTGCGCACGTAAAGTTTACACTTAGTAATTCGTGATAATGATCTACTTAAAAACAAGGGGTGACCTTTACTCTCAGATGGTTCAAAATATTAGCCCCAAAAAGGGGTGCATGAAATATAAGAAAAATGATTAAGGCTAATTTGGTAGTCACAAACATGAATCTTATCTGTAGGTTCAGACGTGTTGTAATGGCTACCAGGCCGCTATCTCTCACAACCAGAAGAATTTGTTTCTTAACGCTGGAGATGAAATGGTTCGGGATATTGATATTATATCCAAATGACTTGCGACTGAGACTTCCCCACTCTAACCAAATCGGACTAATACTGAGACCCTAAAATTATAAATCAGAATGCACCAAGCGCATAATTGCATAAAGTAGGACATACCTCTTTGATGGAGGGTCTCAGGTAACGAAGATTGTGAAACAGAAATGCAACGCCCACGTTGTGGAAATTGTTGCCTGAAAAGAGTGTGTTTCAAATCATGAAATCAAAATGAATTGCGGTTGAAATCACTTACAGAAACGTAAAAATGGCGTGAACGAATGTAAATCCTTTGAAAGCACTAATCTTCTCAAAATTTATAGGATGAATTGCAGTTGAAATCACTTACAGGAGTAAAAATGGCGTGAACGAATGTAAATCCTTTGAAAGCACTAATCTTCTCAAAATTCATAGGATGATCCCACAAAAAACTGACCCGCAAATTGAAAACTAGTGATATACAAGATCTACGAAGAAATATCCCCCCAAAACTGGATGTGGTAACTCTCAGCTCTTCGAAGACCGTTCGTCACGTTCATTTTATTATCGCCTGCCTATTTCAAAAAATTCCGTTCTCACTCATCCAATACAAAAAAGGTGTCGAATGGTACCCTCTTTTTGTGATCATCAGTTGTTTCAGTGTTCGAGCGACTGGGTCAACTATCGCCAAGTGGTAGGCAACCAGGCTCTCGCGGACTGTTGATTGAAATCACAGGGTGGTGCATCTATTACTGAGAATATTTGTTGAACATTTTGTTGAAACGCGAAACTAGCCATTACAGTATCTTGGTTGACTCTTCGTGACAGTAGGTATTCAAATTCATTGCCTTTCAGAGTAATCCATAATATTCTGAGGCCAGCAATTGTGATACAGCTTATCCAATCCATCTTGGCACTAACTCAGATACTTTTCCAGTTGCACACTGGCATTGTAGGCCATGACGACAGAAAACACACCTAGGAATAAATTTCAACACAGTAAATACATATAATAGGTATACTTCACTGAAATCACTGGGCATATACGTTATTATTTCTGTGCCAAGATGGATTGGATAAGCTGTAGATTGACTGCCGTTGCTGAATTCAATTCAATCGGAGAAAAATATCATTTCCTTACAGTGAGGAAATTTTAAGTCATTCTTCAAGATATTTTTTCTGGAATGTAAAAATTCCGTAGAGATTTACGGAAAAATATATTATCGTGCACGAAAAATATATCAGTGAATTAAGACAATGAAGAAATCCTGTTGTGAAAGCATTATTTCCACAATATCAATGTTGCTGCTTACAAAAATAATAGTCTTATGATAATAACAAATAGGTATCAACTCAGTGGAATGCACCTTTACCTCTCTTGATCCTTTGGAAACCTGAAAAAACTTATTTTGGATTTCGAACAGTTCCTTTCACAGCACAAACGTGTACACCATCTATTAGTTTTTCCATTGTTAAAATTCTCGATACGCACAGAACAGAGGTAACATATACGTCCGAACACGAGCAAGACCACAAGCAGTATGAGAAAGTCTGACACTTCTCAAAATGGCGGACTCATCAACGTGAAAGATATGCGCGAACTTCTCCCGCCAAGGCGAGTGGCATATCTGATTGTTACCTATGCTGTGGCCCTGGCCAATGGCAGTCAAAGTCAAAACTCAAACGTCAAAAATTCGACTATTCAAAATATAGAAAGGAAGTGGCTTAGGCAGAAGAATCGGAATTAATGAAAACGTTTGAAATACATTTTATTTCCATATTAAATGATATGAAATACTTCTGATCGAAATGTCAGACACAAATAAAGGACCTCCCGATATTGATGCATCCTTTAGGCATGTAAGCAGGCTAGAATCCTATCTCTGGTCATCTTCTCCAAATTGGAAATGTTCTTCAAATGTCAAGGTTTCATTTCTTCAGTGAGAGAAAATCCCATCAGATTTGGTATTATAGTTTTTTCTGTAACTCTAATAGAACGTTTTCCAGGAAATTATAAGAGAAATACTGAAATCAAAATTTGCTAACCCCAAAAACAAGATTACTGATGAAGCCATTGAGCTTATTGCAGAAATAGCCAAAGTGTTAGTAATTGAAACAGCTGCAAGAAGTGCTAAACAGGCAAAAGCAGAAAATCGAACTTCTGTCACTTTAGAACATGTTGAAACTATCCTGCCACAATTGGTAAATAAATATCGAACAAATAGTAATTGAAATACTAAAGTTAAAATCTGTGAGATGATTAACTCTTTGTGGTACTATAGTTCATTTTTTCTAAACCCTAGTTGAACACAGTTTTTAGTGCAATTTTATGATTCTTAATTCCTCTTGATAACAAATTAACTCCTCACTCTTGCCTTGAGCGAAAAACTGACCCGCTCCATGTGTTTGGATGTGAATGTGAGCTTGACTCCAGAGAATAGATGGGAGTAGGTGAATCAGTAATTTAGCAACTGTGTAACTTGCGACACGAAATGCTTCATTAATCTGAATTTGAGTGGTCGAAATCATAGACCTATATGCCATAAAGAGTTATAATATAAATCCATTTCAAATAAAAGAAAAGTTTCTACCACTTGTATTACATTTTTTCCAATTCAGAATATTGTGACTGAAGTTTAATCATAATTTTCAGATGCTGGACTTTCCCTGAAACTTGACTGTATGATATGAGAAGAAATATTAGATATTGGTTATATCAATCATCAGAGTTAATTTTTTGATTATATTTCATTTCTATTGTGAATTTCCTCATCTCAAATATTGAAAAAAGCTCGTTATTATGGTTTTGAAATAAAACATATTTTGGCAGAAATTTTAATCAATTATTATGAGGCGAAAAATAACTCACTTATAATGTCAAAATTGGCAAATGAAGGCTATATTCATGATACCCAATACATGTCTTGTGTAAAATGTAAGGATATTAAATAACTAAGACAAACAATACTCAGATCAAATTGCAACCACAGATATGTAATTCAGACATGAAGATTCCATTTCATGAGGCATCAGCAAATAATTCATAGTAATGAAATCATGAATGTAGTTGTATTTCGATCCAACTAATACATGTCTCCATAATCCATCTTTTATGATACTTCAGTTCAATTATTTCCATGATGAATTGAAAATTTTCAAAACATGTCCATATCTGCTGAACACCCAATATCGAGAAAATCTTCATCATAGGTATTCAGCTTTCCCCTAGCAATTTCTAGAGAATCATTGCCTATCACGACAGGCAAATGCTGCTCATCCATACCATCTCCGCTGTTATCGTGACCATCTGTTTCTGGAGTTGGAGGTGGATTAACAAAGTCTGACTCATCAGATTCTTTGACTTTCCTCGAGGCACTCTGTGAGGCAAAAAGTTCAGCTCTTGTAAGCAGATCTGGAAGTATTTTTGCCCTAGAAGCAGCTGTAATAATATTTGTATGTTAGGAATCATTACTTTTCAAGAATCATCAGACATACTTTTTGAGTTGACAAAGAAACTTTGTCCATTTCAATAATACAAATATATTCACATGTATGAACAAAATACAACAAGCATATGATTAGTTTCAGAAACCAATTCAATCCACTCACCAACTTCACTTTTCAATTTCTCAGCTCTATTTCTCTGCCTTGCTCTGACAATTTTTTTATGCCTTTGTCGCTCCTCTCCAAAGATTTCAGATTTTTGGGCAGGCGTTATATGATAATCCTGTCTAACTAAAAAAAGATATACCCCACCTGGTGTCCTCCTTCTGGTTTGGTTCTTAAAATATATATTAAAAATAATAGTATTGGTATATATGGGAACTCTGTTATCAAATAACCTCCCAAAATAATTTGCACATAGTCATTGATTAAAACATTGATATCCAAGATATTCCACCCTTTCTCAGGTCAGAACTAATGAAACAGTTATGGATGAATTGAAATCTCAAGTTGAGAAAACAGAAAGTGTAAGAATTGAAATTTTATTGAATTTCAGAAGATTTTTTAATCATTGAAAAATTATTATTTCTGTCTTCAATTCGTGAGATATATGTCCTAATCTTGGTATTGGTGAAACTTTGCTGAAATGTTCAAATTGAGATAAAAAAAAATTACCATTATCAGCAATCCGCCATCCTCTTCAACTTTTTTCGTCTCCTCAAATATATCTATTGCCCTTTTCTTGCCAAGAGCATTTATAACCTTAGCTGAAAATAACAAAAATGATGATAAACAAATGTTTGGAGATAGTTTTTTTTAATATTTACAGAAAATTTATTTATTACAAGGGAATGCAGAGTATTACTAAGAACAAAGAAAAGCAAAGAAATCTATTCAGAATAATTGTTTTTAACATTTCATGAAGATACTTGATACTTATAATATGTTCATTCACAATTCTAATTATTATATTGATTTATTCATCAACTAAATGAATAGGTATCTCGAAAGAATAAAACTTACAGTGAGACCAATGTTCTAATGAGTATAACTAAATAATGCCTTGAAGGAGTGAAAACAAAACTCACTTATTAAATCTTCTTTCTCCTCAAACAATTTATTGGCTATGTCTTTCGCTAAATCTTCAGTAGAACTGTTGATATCTGATATCAAATCTGAAATTATCCGTTTCTTCCCTTTCACTTTTTCACTACTGGGAGATCTTTGTCTTTGTTTGAAATTTAAATTTTTTCGGTCATCCCTTGTCCTCTTATTGTTCTTCCTTTCACAAAAGGGGCTTTCCTCTTCTTCATTATAAAACTTATACACTAAAGTATGATCATAAGACTCCGAACTTCGATATCTATCTTTTTTGGTAACATCACAGTTATTGAGTGTCTCTGAGAGGCCATCTTCTTGCGCTCTGCTGCTCCAAATATCATACTTCTTCCACCTTGCATGCTGGGGTTGAACCCTTGGTTTTATCTTTATTTTAGGCCTTTTCTTCATTTTCGACTCCAAGTCTGAATCACTATCACTGGGGCTGGAATGGGACTCCTCTTCGCTCTCAGGGGAGTTGTTCACTGGTAACCGTGGTTGGGGCTGAGTGGCTGAATAGTTTGGAGGCCGCTCGAGTGGTATATATTCATCAGAATCATTTGAGAGCTGGAATTTGAAAAACTATCATCTCCTTAATACTCATATTTCAAATAAAAAGACTGACCTCGCCTTCTTCGAGAACAATTTCGTCTTGTTCCATTATTACTTCGTATTAAAGATTAAAGTTCTAAGAACAAATTCTATTATTCATGAAACAAACTTCAACTTTAAACAATTTTTGGAGTGACAACCATTCTTCTTCTTTTTAACGAGATGGCCAGAGCTACTAGGACTATAGCCTAAAACTTCGAAGTGTTCGCCATCTATAAATTTTTTTTGAATCTACCGGAAGGTGAACAACAAATATTAATTCTATGGAGTCTCATGAGTGTTGGATTTAAAATTATTATTTTGGAAATATTTATAACTCAATACACTACAGAAGTGCGAAAAGTGAAATAGATATGAAGTGTTGTTGTATTTCACAAACCAAAATGCAGTGATAATTCATTGAAGTATTCCTACAAAATCGAGAAAAATGTGCTTGGTGTCTCAGTGCTCATTATATAATACTAGTACTATTTCACTATATAAATTCCCCATTAAAGACAAAAAGCTTTGTCTCAGGAGGAAAAATACATTGAAAATCAGTATACCAATAACTAGAAATATGTTTGTAAGTAGCCTCCACTTTCTAGAGCGTCTAAAAATAAAGTTCAGTGGACGTTTCAGTTTCCACTTCGAATCCATTTTCAAGACTTTATAATATAATATTTATTAATATATAGTTGAAGCAAAGTATGATTACATTCATTTTTATCCTTTTTTATCCTTTCACACTATCCCCCCAATTAGTCAGTAGAATAACTGCCGAGAAAAAATTCTATCTCCTTGGTTAGACACAGTATTTTTGAAAGCATGATTCATTCATGATTGGTAAGATTGGAACTTTTGGTGTGAGATCAGTTACCCCAACTCCAAAACTAATTTCACTTGATATTATCAATTTTCTTCTGAAAATGATAACCTTGTTAACGAATTAAATCAATGAATCATTCCACTGATTCATTGGCATCTATTGCTTCAATTCTTCGAAAAACAAGTTTGGTGCACTGGAAGTGAAGTACCCAACCTATTTCTTCAGCTTTTTCTTTTGAAGAAACCTTATGTTCTATAAGGTTTCTTCAAAATACTCAGTAATGCATCTGATGAATTATACAATGTATAAGTACTGAAAAAGGGTTTGGAGCAAAACAAAAATCAGGTTTTTCTCACGATTTATTTGAATAGTAAAAATAAAGAATTTGTTGAAACACTAATATCGGAGACATGTTTCACTGTATATAATACATTGATCCTTTATTTAGCACAAAAAGCTAATTACATGCAAAAACTACATGAAAATCAAATTAACTTCTTTATAATATTCAGGAAATGACATTTACCTACTTATTTTTTTTCACATTTACAATTTTATTGTAAAATCACCTTTTAAGTGTTATTATTTATTTGTCAATATTATTTTTCACAGAACAAATTTTTATAAAAAATATATTTCGTCCAATGTTCCTCGATGTGGTATGGAACCGAGAACGGATGCAGCATTTCCACATGCTATATCAATCGATAAACTTTGTATAAGATATAAAGTTGACTTTTTTCCTCCAGAACTCTCTTGTAATCTTTTTCCAATTCACTTATTAACATAATATAAGGGTTGCAATATGTTTGCAGAACCCAGATAAACCCGCTTTGCAGAACCCAGATAAACCCGCTTTGCAGGAACATTGGCATTTCCATCCCTCATCAGCCAGCAATATATTGATTTTGTATGGATGCTCTACTAAAAGCTGATGCTTGCAAACATAAGCTCCTTATTTTTTATGGTTACTTTCTTCCACTCCCCATGATATGCCCTGCTTTGAACGCAGCTTCACTTATGCAGCTAAGATCTTTCTATAGGTGAAAATCGTCAACCGCTAGATGGCGTTGCTAAATCCAAGATGGCTTCACTTTAGGGTGAACAACAAATTTTGGCCATTTGATGTAATGGTACTATTAGTTCGAGTTTCAAATTATTGAGGACTTGTAGAGTGATAATTACTGTTTAAACGTCTTGAGTTGCTTTGTGCGCTAAGGTAATTACATGTTTGGCTAGTATTGCAGCCTCATTTTAATCGTGAGTGTTATAATTTGAACTACTTCACCTACCAACATTACAGGTCAAAATGCCTATTATGGAATTGGAACTATATATAGTATTCTGGATTACGTGGGAAGCAGAACTAGACCGTTGAAGGGGCGAAGCTGTGTTCAAAGCAGGGCATAGCATTGCATGTGGAGTGGAAGAAAGTAACCATTATAAAAATAAGACTGGCCTTGAAACTGACCTAGTTGACGGCCTGAAGTTCGTCTTTTATGGATCACTCAATTTTTTTATTTTTTTCTCAAAATTTCCCGAGCTATTTGGGAGTACTCCAGTCCGCTTTTTCATTCCAAAATATCACTGGAAACCAATGATTTAAATACATCAATTTTTGTCAATTTTTTCTCAATTTTTCCCGCACTATTGAGAAATCAACTCAACTTTTTTTCAAACAATATTGGCATCCAATGTTATGAATACATCGATTGTATGCCGTCACTTCTCAATTTTTCTCGTACTACTGAGAAATCAACTCAACTTTTATTCAAACTATCATTGGAAACCAATGTTATGAATACATCGATTGTATGCCGTCACTCATCAATTTTTTTCCTAAATTTTTCTTTTACTATCGAGGAATCAACTGAACTTTTTTTTAAGTATCATTGGAAACCAAAGTTATGAATACATCGATTATATGCCACCACTTTGTAATTTTTTCTCAATTTTTCCCGTACTATTGAGAAATCAACTTAACTTTTTTTAACCCTTTCCAGCCCAGTGATGCCATATGACATCATCAAATTTATACCTATATAAAAGCTCATGGGTCATTGGTAGATGCGGAATTTTTCAATAATATTTGTTCAAATGCTTTATAGATGTCGCATACATACAAGTTTCGAAAAAAATTGGTACCACTCATATTTTTTGTGCCGCTGATCCGCGAATCATCCGGTATCAAAACGCGTGGCTCTCCCTTCGTTCCGAAGTTATAGCCGTCTGAGATTCTGAAAAATGGCATATTCCGCCTCTTCTTTTTGTGAAAAAAAAAAGATTAGAAGCACACATTTTTAGTACTTAGGTGCCCGGTAAACACCATTCCACCTTATTTTATAACTCTCTGCCGTTTGTCAATATGAAACTCGAAAAATAATACCCGATATGATTTTGAGGTTATATCGTGATGCGAACTAACCTTACCTCAAAATCGTACACGAGACCAGAAAAAAATTAAAAATATATATCACTGATTGAATTCATCCTATTTTCTTACAGATGAATCAAAAACTGAACTTGTTTTTCAATTTCAATCATGTAACGATTCCAACTCACGTACATGAATTATGCCCAATGATTTCACCTCAAAAAAAATTTATTTTCAATTTTTTCTGCATAATCTTGATTTACATAAATTGATAGAAAAAATGAAGCAAATATTTTTCCTTCCAAAAATAGTAAATTGGGCTGAAAAGGGTTAAAACTATCATTGGAAACCAATGTTATGAATACATCGATTGTATGCCATCACTTCTCAATTTTTTCTCAATTTTTCTTTTACTGTTGAGAAATCAACTCAACTTTTTTTCAAACAACCATTGAAATCCAATGTTATGAATACATTGATTGTATGCCGTCACTTCTCAATTTTTGTCGTACTACTGAGAAATGAAGTCGTTTTATTCAAACTATCATTGGAAACCAATGTTATGAATTCATCTATTCTATGCCATCATTTCTAAATTTTTTCTAAATTTTTCTTTTACTATTGAGGAATCAACTCAACTTTTCTCTAAACTACATCGATTATATGCCATCATTTTTCAATTTTATCTAAATTTTTCTTTTACTATTGAGGAACCAACTCAACTTTTTTTACATCGATTATACGCCGTCACTTTTCAATTTTTCTCGTACTATTGAGAAATCAACTCAACTATTTTTTCAAACTATCATTGGGAACCAATGTTATGAATACAACGATTATATGCCGTCACTTCTCAGTTTTTTCACAATTTTTTCGTACTATTGAGAAATCAACTCAACTTTTTTCTAAACTATCATTGGAAACCAATGTTATGAATACATCTATTATATGCCATCACTTTTCAATTTTTTCTCAATTTTTCCTATACTATTGAGAAATCAACTCAACTTTTTTTTTAAACTATCATTGGGAACCAATGTTATGAAAACATCGATTATACGCCGTCACTTTTCAATTTTTTTCAACTTTTCTCGTACTATTGAGAAATCCACCCAATTTTTTTTTCAAACATTCAAACTATCATTGGGAACTAATGTTATGAATACAACGATTATATGCCGTCATTTCTCAGTTTTTTCACATTTTTTTCCGTACTATTGAGAAATCGACTCAACTTTTTTCTAAACTATCATTGGAAACCAATGTTATGAATACAGCGATTATATGCAATCACTTTTCAATTTTTTCTCAATTTTTCCCATACTATTGAGAAATCATCTCAACTTTTTTTAAAACTATTATTGGGAACCAGTGTTATGGATACAACGATTATTTGCCGTCCCTTTTCAATTTTTTCCCAAATTTTCTCGTAGTATAGAGAAATCAACTCAACTTTTTTTTAAACTATCTTTGGAAACCAATGTTATTAATAAATACATCGATCATCATTGATGCTCACTGAACATTACATGCAATTTCTATTAACAAGTGAATTTATTTTCTGATTCCGAATATTTGGATTAGAATTTTTCTCTGTTGTAATTTGGTGGTTGTAACGAACTGTAGACTGTCATTCTAGGATTTTTGTCGTTTTCGAGTTGAAGGCATTTTACGGACAATCTTCAATATTTGCTAAAATATAGATATTACAGAAAATATGAAGCTATATTTTTCAAAGCACTCGACGAGATCTACAAGTTACCTCATTCGACAAATCTCAATTAACCCAGCGGTTTCGGAGATATAACGTTTTATTTTCATTTATCAAATATCCGATTTGAAATTTTGTTCAATATTTCCCGTACTATTATTATTAGAGAAAAAATTTATCGAAGTTTTTTATAGTTTTTACTTTGATGAACATTATTCTACTCTTGATGATTTTTGATTTTCCCATTCGTTCTCGAGATATTTCAACATGTTACAAAAATGGAAAATTGATTTCGGAATTTTCCCAATTTTCCCTATTTTCTAATTTTTTTAGACAAAAATGTTTCAACCAAAAGCTGTAGAGTATCATGAGACCTAGTCGAAATTTTTTTTGTTTATCGATTACGAGCCACGGTATGGTCTAGAGTCTAGAGAGTGTTTTTGAAAAAACTGATGCGTGACAGGAAAAACCCATAGAATCTAAATACATTTTTTCAATTTTTTTTTCTTCAGATAAAAGTTGTAACAGAAGGTTCGGAAATTTTATCGATGGCGAAAATTTCTGCCATCCGCACTCTAATATCCATGGCCAAAATTTAAAAAAAAATCGGAAATTGCATCTCTTTTGCCAAAATTCGAAAAACACAAAGTACAATACAATAATCCAACATACAACGTAAACAATAGTAAACATATGTTTTTGGCAGATTACGATCAGCTGATTACGGTTTGATGGCGACATTTTTGAACAGACATCAGCGCCCTCATCGGTAGAAATTCTTCCCAATTATAGAAACTTCGGATGTGTGTTATTGCGGTGTTGCCAGATCACGTCCGATCGGTAAATTTTCATTTTTGGAGCTCAACACTGACAGAATACATTTAAGGATCCTTTTCATGGAGCAGTAGAATTCTTACTGCAAGTGCAGTAAAATGCAAGTGCGCATGCTCCGTAGAGATATTGCTGCAAATGCAGTGAAAATTTCACTGCTCCATGAAAAGGGGTTGAAAGCAGTGGAATCTGTGATTTTCATGTCATTTTTCATTTATGCTATTTATATTTACTGGTATTTGATTATGATTTCCAGAAACTATACCAAAAACCCAATTACACTGTTTGGCTGAGAGCCGATTAGTAGATTCCCAATCAGGTCTACTCTGCGGTGGCCTATTGATTCTTGAATATCATCAGATTATTGAAAAATATTCGAGAATGAGACCAATAATGCAATTTTGGTGCAAATCAAAATTTTTCAATAGATAATGTTACTCGAAGATATTTCAGAAATCTTAATGGTGTATATTTATATATATTCTTCCATAACAGTTGTCGATTATTTTCAATAACCATTGCAATATTCAATATTGATAGTTATTCAAAAGATTCACCAGATAATAAACCTGGAAATAATGATATGGAAAATCAACATAAAAAGTAGAATTGGATGAACTGAATTGTTTATCTCAGTGGAGTTCTATTTCATTACTAGACTAAATCGCTATTCAATCCATTGAGATGTTTCTTCAGTACCTTGAAATACTACCTTCCAAGCTCAAGTGTTTTCGTATAAATGAAATTGTATAAAATTCATTTTATTCATAGCAAAACAATATTTTGTTCAATAAGAAATAATAACATCCTGATCCTATTCAAGGTACTAATTTTGTTTCGAGTAACATTTTTGTTCAGGAGTCAAAACGCTCAGAATCCGCGAAAAATCCTCACAAACGTCCTATTAATCACCGGTTATTACGCAGCGATAAACATGCTCACAAATGGAGTAATTAGTCTAGCTTAACCTCACCAAACAAAACAGTATCCACACTTCAACCTACCCTCTTAATAAAACAAATCTGAACAATATTCAAAACTATGCGTAGAATATAAAAACCAATTGAAACCATAAATTCAAATAAAACGACAAAAGTTTAACTAATTTTAAAGAAATCCAAGAGCCTATGAACAATCGACCTTATAGATATTCAAAATGGCTACGAAATTAACGAAATATCATTCGCTTTGCTGCTTTGAAGTTGAAAAACTTTAACTTCTGAAGGTCACTGCTCGAGCAGTGAAATCTGTCAAAAGCTACTGTACTTGCAGTAGTTAGGGGCCATGAAAATACAACTACAGAAAAGAGAAAATGAGTGGGCAAAATCTGTCATTTTCTGACGGTCTATAAAGCAGTTTCCGATGTGAAAATAATATCTCTGCGATTTGAGTTGTGCCAGCGTCGAATATTACTAATCCGAGGTCATCAAAATCTATTCCAACAACATCAAAGACGCCGACGTGTTTTATTGATTTCCTGTGGCATATTGGAATCATGTATTGGAATATTGGTTGGAATTTCAACAAACATAACTCATTTTGTAGCTCACAGAAGAGCAGCTTGAAGGCGGCACTTTGATCTTTTGGGGTCAATTTTTCGTAACCTTGATATAAAGCTTGGCTTGTAAAATGTCATTTCTAGGCGGTAAATTCAAACTGTCGGTTTATATACATTTTATGTGATACACCCTGTCTTATCATTTCTGCTTCTGAAGTGAAATTTGGGCAGTTTCAATTCCATTTGAAGATATGGCCCTTCTCAAGTCTTAATAATTGAGAACATAAACTTCTCTAACCAAATTGGTCTAAATGCTTCTTTGTTGATCAGCAATCTACAATATGAAAATTGCTGACACGAGTAATACCTAATACATGACTTCCTATCATTTATGAATTCGCCCGAACGTACGCATTGGGTATCTAAACGCACCCTTGTAAACGGTCCGCAAATAGTACGCACCAGCGAGAAATTGTGAGAACGAGGCATTAGCCGAAGGCGGGAATTCGCGAGTGTACCGAGGAGTGCACGTAATTTGCCTTATCATCGAATTGTGTTCTGTACTTTCTCTCCTCCCACCATGTGTGCTAATTTTTGATAGTATAATACGAATTTCTTCGTTATGACTTATTTTCAATAACCGACAAGACACTGAATGACAGCAAGTAAAAACTTTGCTTGTCGATTCATGGATATGACTAAATTCAGTACCAATCATGAAATTCCTAAAAATATGATTTTTGATTCAAATTTATCAATAATTTGGAGAAAAAATTTGCTGATTTTTGTTTTTGGAAAATTTAATGTAGTCATATATGAGATCAAATTCATCAGGTGAAATGTGACAAAACTTGCTTCATTAAAAAGAAATCCGGAAGTGGCCGCCATTAATTTAGAATACACGTGTATATTAAATGAGCCATCACCCAACAGCCTTCAAATACGTAATGAACGGTTTCAAATAATGGGAGTAGAAAAATAACTATGATTGAGCTAATTATTTTGTGAATTTTTTATGAAAAAATGCTCAAAGAAACTGTACCTATTAGTATTTTTTTCCTGGGATCTTACTAGTGGCCTTTCATTGAGCCGCCAGTTTTTCTAAAATCGAATGAGCGACTAAAAAACCACCACTCAGCAAATTTCATCAAAAATCACAGCCGTCACCATCTTTTTAGGAAAGATGCATTTCTTTAGAGAAAAAAACTCTCATAAATTCACCCCAAAAATAATATCAAATAGTTTCATAACATCATGTAGTGCCCAACAAGGTTTTAAGCTGAGTGCAATATTTTAAGTTTGCTCATCTAGTGATGTACTATAGTCGGGCCGTTCAAAAGATAGAATTCAAGGACGCGTGAACAGTGAATGCCTGCATCTATATATGGCCTGCGCGGCGTAGCCACGCCTTCTGAACTGAAATAAATGAAGAACTGTTCACACTGTACTGTACTCATTTGTGCTTTGTATTTACGTGTGTTACGTTAATTAAATAATATGGATGGAAACATTCTGTGACCTCCAAGAAGAAGATAAAAAAAAGACATTTAACTATAGAGGAAAAAGGTGTAATAATGATCACTTATAAAAAAGCATCCCAAGAGTTTATGGGAGAACAGGGAAATGCGACGTTTTTGTTGAGTGGTGTAAATCGGACTTGTAACATTGGGGAGAAGTATTTATTATTATTTATTACATATTCATCAAATCTGTTGAAATCTTGAGAGAAAACACAATTCCCTTGGTTCTGAGAACGCATATCACAGATCACTTCACTACGATTTTGCAGGTCATGCTGGGAAAAGAAATTGAAAATAAAATAAATCATAACAAATATCTGAAATTTATTAACAATAACAAAATAAGTAATGTATTTGAACAAATCTCCTGACTTCCAGTGTACAACTCAAATGATGCAGACACCTCAACCAATACATTTATTAATATTGTTCAAGAGGGTCTTAAACTGTGTACAGAAAAACGTTTATTTCGTAGAAAACATGATAAAATTGCACCCTGGATGAACAATGGCTTGCTAACCTCTGTAAATAAAAAAAATAGAATGTACCTGGATATCATAAAAGAACCTGGAAACATAGAATTAAAAAGAGACTTCAAAATCTTTAGAAACAAACTGAACGCAATAATAATAAAATCTAAAAATAATTACTATAAACAGAAAATTGAATGTAATAAAAATTGTGCAAAAAATCTATGGAAAGTGATTGAAGACATAAGTAAAACGAAAAAAGGGAAAACTCAAATAAATAAAACCAAAAGTTCTACTGGTGAATTATTAACAAAAAAATATGAAATAGCAAATGAATTCAACAGGACGTACATTTACACGGGAAAAAAATTGGCAGAAAAAATCAAAGTGGACCCACTATTTCAGCACAGTAGACTAACTATGCCCAACTCATTCGTATTTAACCCTGTTGATATGACAGAAGTCGAAAATGCAATAAGGGACCTAAAAAATAAAAAAGCGGTTGGTAATGATGATTTGAAAGCTGAAACCATTAAATTAATAACTCCCTATATTCTGGAACCTCTAACGCATGTTATTAACATATGTATTGAAAAAGCAGTGTATCCCACAGCATTCAAATATTCTATAATTACCCCACTGTTCAAAAGGGGTGATGTAACGGAAACAATCAACTATCGGCCCATATCACTATTAACCCACCTATCTAAAATATTTGAAAAGATAATAAAAAATAGATTACAAGTATACCTAAAAAAGTACAGCATCCTATCTAATCAACAGTACGGATTTAGGGAAGGAAAATCGACTGAGGATGCCATCCTAAATCTAACCTCAAAGATCACAGAATCACTTAATAACAGCAAACCCTGCTTAACAATATTCATTGACTTATCGAAAGCCTTCGATACCGTCAGTCACCGTTTGCTTTTGCATGCTCTTGAGGATATTGGTATTCGGGGAAATTGCTTAAAGCTATTTGAAAGCTATCTGACAAATAGACTACAGGCTGTGAGGGTTGATGGCGTCTGCGGTAATTCGGAAAAGATCGAATATGGAGTTCCGCAAGGGTCCATACTAGGTCCTTTACTTTTCAATATATATATCAATGATCTGTTCTCACTACAAACTCAGGGTGGTATAACCGGGTTCGCAGATGACACAGCTATCTTCTACAGTGGTGATAGTTGGATAGATTTGAAATCTAAAGCAGAAGAAGATTTCTCAAATATCAAAAAATATCTAGATAGCAAGCTACTGACTGTGAACTTTGAAAAAACAAATTACGTACCTTTCAGCTGTACTTCAATTGACACTCCTCCCTTCGACCAACTAATAATCAAGGTAGGCACAGACTCCATATCCATCTTTCCAGAAAAAAAAGTTAAATACTTAGGAGTCATATTTGATCCACACTTGAAATGGAATCTTCACATAACCTATGTGACGAATAAACTCAGAAGTATTTTATTCAAATTTAGAAAATTGAAAAATATGTTATCTGTGAAACATCTGCGGATCGTGTACTTCTCTCTAGTTGAAAGTCATCTGAGATATGCGATCGTTGTCTGGGGTGCAAGTTTGAAATCGCACCTTCGCTCTTTAGAAGTCACACAAAGGAGATTTCTGAAGCTGATGTATACCAAGAACTCAAGATATTCAACAGATGAACTTTACAAAGAATCTCAAATACTTGACTTGAGACAACTATACTTCCTCTGCTCCACCAATAAATACCATATAAACAAAAATCATTCAGAACTTCCACATCATGATTACTTCACTCGTCAGAAACATCATTACATTACTCCATTGATGTTGAAAACTGTTTCACAAAGATCGTATTCGTTTTTCGCACCAAAACTATAAAATGTTATACCAGGAAATATAAAAAATATTACATATAAAACATCGTTCAAGAGAACATTGAAAGAGTTCATTCTCTCTAGACCGAGATCTATGATATCGAACTATTTTGAGAACCAAACATGAATAACTGATTTCCAAGCTTTCCTATATTATTTCAATGATTCTACTATATGTCATGCCGTCTATAAATTGTATATATGTGTGTATAGGTATGTATGGATGTATGTATGTGTGTATATGTATGTGTGTACATATCACATGTTATAATTGTCTGTCACCAGTGTCACCGTCATTATCATTGTCAAACATTGTATTTTATTCAAATTGCTCTTATCCACTTCAAATTTTATCCACCTTATATTTTATCTTCCAGACTATACATTCTGCTTATATATTTATAATACATACTACATTTTATTTATACTATAGAAATTTATACAACTTGTATTTTATTTATATTATATTTTATGTTTACTTTATCATAACTCTATTAAGTACCAGTTTCTTTTAATTGATTCGATACGAAACAAGTGCATTAGCACTTATCGTTTACCTGCTTTATTCTTTCCATTTAATTGCTAGTTGATAGATTTCATCTGTATTTTTGTTTTCGAATAAAGTTCTTATTATTATTATTATTTCTATGGGAGAAGAACATTCAAAGAGTGCGTGCCGTTCACGTGATCATTCTATATTTTCAGCGGCTACACTATAGATTGTAGATATTGAACTAACTGCATTGCACATCGTGGAAAAGGAAGAAGAATTAGGAATTCCATTTTGAAACTTTCAATTGCATTGTCTCTTTGACCAATCTATGATTGAATACTGGCTATGTAGAGAATTCTTCGGTAGATACTCGTTATCTAGTTAGTAAAACCACAGCATAATTAACTACTATACAGAAGCAAATTCAATGACATATTTGGTAAAAGCCATGCCTTCCTTAAGTTCTCTATCCCTGTACTAAAATATTATTTATTTTGCTTCAGTGAGTATATGAAGACAGTTAATTAATTTGACACATGTCACTTGAATTTTCTCAGTGTAGTTTCCTATTGTTGGTATTTATTGTCAGATTTCTCAGTGTCGATGAAAGTCTATCAAGGTTGAATATTTTTGGGGCAATTGTGTTAGGTTACCGTTTTCCTTTTGCCTAGCAGTTAATTATTCTGTGCTAAAACTTCAAAGCTCTTTTTATAGCCTAGATTGAAACAGTTAACTTTCATAGTTTGACATTGGCTTGGCAGCTCCACAATCATATAAGAGCTATTTTCTGTATCTAGGTAAGATTTTGCTTGATTTACCTGCTGATATGTCACCACATTCATTAATGGCAATACGGTGAGTGAACCAGGATTCAAGCCATCGACAGTACCGTCAATGATACAGATATTCGGAGTTGCTTGTATGAAACGAACGACCCCTTTAATATGTTGATTGCCTGCTTCCAAAATGGTCACTGTAGCTTGACCACCAGCATACCCTTTCACAGCAACTTTCTTTCCTGTGCTTTCCAATATTTTTAGTAATTGTATCGTCGACAACTCACTTTGGATTACAACTTGTTCTTTTCCAAGTTTATTTGGGAGTAATTACACAAGTGCTTCAAAATTACCGATAATTTTTCATAAAAGCATGTTTTCTAAAAACTGCACGAGTTTATTTTCATATTTTGTCGAAAGAGCCCAACTCCGAAAACTCCAAAATATGAAAATAACCGAATGCAGTTTTTTTTACTGACAACATGCTTGAATGGAAAATTATCAGGTTTATTTTGATGCACGAGTGTAATTCGGTAGAATATTTCCGGAGTTAAAACATCGACGTTTAAAATTCAATATTTATGCCTGTCAAGATGACAAATGTACATTTTAACAATCGTTACTATAGATACAAGGACCGAGCGGGTATTTTTCGATACCTACCGAGTATTTACCAGCCAAAAAATTTCCCACCGGGAATTTATCGGGGGTTATATTCCGAGTGCACCAAGTTAAATCGGTTAAAATGTGTGCTGCAATTCCATGATTCTCGAAATTTTGCTTAGCAAATGACTTGAATGTATGATAATTTGATAAAATCCCGAGACCGCAGGTCGAGGAATTTTATTTTAAATTATTATACACGAAAGCATTTGCTTGAAAGCAAAATTTTGAAAATCATGGAAATGCACGCATTTTGGTCGATTGAACTAGGTGAAGGAGGGATATATGTTTAGATTATTTCCAGAAAACATGTTAACTCAGGAAACATCAAAATCGAACACAGGAACAATATAGTACCAGAGATAGTACCTGAAAAGTGATCCAAACGCCCGGTTTATTTCGAACATTTTAATCGGTTAAAAGGTCTAGTGCATTTAATCGCTGTAAAACTCTGTAAAAGCAGTCTAGCCTTCAACTGTTTCATCGTTTATTCGCATTGAGGGGAAATAATCAAAGGTAATACCACGAGTCCTTCAAATTTAATCGATAAATTTTCATTTTCCACAAAAACTTTTTTATTTGGCAAAAGTATGAAAACAAACCGATTGATAAAATCACGAGTCCGTAGGACGAGTGATTTTATCTAATTCGGTTTGTTTGAATGCTTTTGCCTCAAAATAAAAAAGTTTGAGTGTTTCGAAAATGAAAATTTATCTTATTAAATTTGAAGAACGAGTTGTATTTGGAAAGATTATTTTTTGAACAAATAGAAGGAAGAACAATTTAATTGATCAGTATTTCATTTACATTAGAAGGAAACAAGAAAAGATGAAAATTTTACTAATTTGAAATGTCAAACAACGATGTAGGCCCTCTATGATCCAGAAGAGATATAATGCTTACGCATTGAATATGATATGACGATACCAAGAGATGGCGTCACACCTCTCATTGTACAAGGTTGATAATTGAAAATTTCTTATGACATGAAAATCGCGCCAGAAGGAACATAAAATCATTCGTTATGTCGTTGTATCAAAATCTGCATACAACGGTTTCTTCTCATACAACAAAAAAGGAATTGTATTTAATGAAAACTAATTGTACGCCATCTTCATTTGAAGGAAACCTTAAATATTTGAATCGCTATATCTGTCATAAAGTTGAGGTTATGAGTTATTTACGTGTTTGAGTGTTCATTGAAATGTGTTATGTTATTATTATGCTGAAAAAGTGAAAAGTGAATGACTATTAATAATAAGGTAACTGTTCATTCATGATAATTTATATAAATATGAGCCAGTTCAATAGAATCGACGCGGTAAACCGTATAATTTGGACAGTTCAAAGGTAAACAACGTTTTATCGAAACAATCGAAAGGACCAGCTAGTTTTATCAGTATAATACACAATGATTGGCTAGAATAACCATAGAATAACCCGCTACTATAGGTTGAAATGCCAAATACGTCACATTTTGACAAGTGAAAAAAATAATCGCTGTAATTGATCGATAATGTCCCGCTTCATATGGGATTTTTAACATACGATGGAAATATTCAAAATTAGAAATCGTATGGAAAGAATGGTTAGGATTTCTTCCTTTTCTACTAAAACATCCATCCACACAACAGCTCACATTGATTAATTTCGATAAATAAATATCAATTTCATCAAATCGCAAAAGTGAAGCACAAGAACACCAAAACGCACCACAATTTCAGATCACATTCGACAGTGACAGAAGTTTGTTTTTGTTTTACTTGATGAAATAGTTCAAATATTTGCCGATAGAGGCGGAGGGGAAGATGACCCAAAGTTTTTAGTAGGTGGCAGCACGACTGCATGTGCCTAACGAATGATTTTGCAGGTTATGTTTTATTTTTATTTTAATGAATATTTTCAAAAGATACGTAAGAATCATAAGGATGTTTTCTCCAACCGATAGATATGGATGTTTGTCTGTACCGGAACTGAAAAGTTTGATGAGGGAACGTTGTGGATCCCTCGAAGGAAAAAAAAAAGATCTGAGTGGAAGGTAGAAAATTCAAACTGATTACAGAGGTGTTTCGTTAAAAATCATCATAATAACCATCTACTAGCCCTGCTACGTTCTTTTGTAAGTGACTGGAGCATAATCTAGAATGTTCAGAAGCCTGAAAGCTCTTTCTTTTCAGGGCTACTTCCCACTGCTTTTTCACTTTTGTTTCTTTTGGAAATAAATGCGTACCTACATTTTTACATCCGAATGCACTACATAAGACCATTTTATGTCGATTTCAAATCTTTATATTCTTAATTAATATTGCAAAGAAGGGACGTTTAATGTTTTAAATTGTCATTTGACTTGAGAGGCTGTCAAATGTCAAAGGTACATGCAGTGGTGGCGCTCCTAATGGTAGAGTTTTGCAGCCGTCATCCCCATTCCTTAGGTTGTCAGCCTGCGCTGTAAGTGAAGCAAAGACCATGAAAAAAACTAAGAAGAAGAATGTTAATGCTAACCCAGAGAGTGAGGTTATTGACCTTGGACTTTTGATTTTCAGTTATATATTATGATTTTCCTAAAAACATCAATTTTCAGCTCAGTGTTCCACGTTCCAGTGAAATCTTCAACTCTCAATCCGCTGAGTCATGGCATCGACAACCATTGAATTTGCTGTGCAAATGACCTGCGATTCTTGCGTTAAATCTGTCAAAAATAGTCTGTCTGCTATACCTGGCATCAACAATGTGCAAATAAACTTGGAAAAAGAACAAGTTGTAGTCCAAAGTGAGTTGTCGACGATACAGTTACTAAAAATATTGGAAAGCACAGGAAAAAAAGTTGCTGTGAAAGGGTATGCTGGTGGTCAAGCTGCAGTGACCATTTTGGAAGCAGGCAGTCAACATATTAAAGGGGTCGTTCGTTTCATACAAGCAACTCCGAATATATGTATCATTGACGGTACTGTCGATGGCTTGAATCCTGGTTCACACCGTATTTCCATTAATGAATGTGGTGATATATCAGCAGGTAAATCAAGCAAAATCTTACCTAGATACAGAAAATAGCTCTTGGGTGATTATGGAGCTGCCAAGCGAATTTCAAACTATGAATGTTAACTGTTTCAATCTAGGCTATAAAAAGAGCTTTGAAGTTTTAGCACAGAATAATTAACTGCTAGGCAAAAGGAAAACGGTAACCTAACACAATTGCCCCAAAAATGTTTAACCTTGATTGACTTTCATCGACACTGAGAAATCTGACAATAAATACCAACAATAGGAAACTACACTGAGAAAATTCAAGTGACATGTGTCAAATTAATTAACTGTCTTCATATGACTCACTGAAGCAAAATAAACAGTATCTTAGTACAGGCATAGAGAACAGTTTATGCTGTCATTGATGCACTTAAGGAAGGCATGGCTTTTACCAAATATGTCATTGAATTCGCTTCTGTATAGTAGTTAATTATTCTGTGGTTTACTAACTAGATAACAAGCATCTAGCGAAGAATTCTCTACATAGTCAGTATTCAATCATAGATTGGTCAAAGAGACAATGCAATTGAAAATTTCAAAATGGAATTCTTCTTCCTTTTCCATGATGTGCAATGCAGTTAGTTCAATGAGTATCTACAATCTAGTACATCACTAGATGAGCAAACTTAAAATATTGCACTCAGCTTGAAACCTTGTTGGGCACTACATGATGTTATGAAACTATTATTTTTGGGGTGAATTTATGAGAGTTTTTTTTCTCAAAAGAAATGCATCTTTCCTAAAAAAGATGGTGACGGCTGTGATTTTTGATGAAATTTGCTGAGTGGTGGTTTTTTAGTCGCTCATTCGATTTTAGAAAAACTGGCGCCTCAATGAAAGGCCACTAGTAAGATCTCAGGAAAAAAAATACTAATAGGTACAGTTTCTTTGAGCATTTTTACATGAAAAATTCACAAATAATTAGCTCAATCATAGTTATTTTTCTACTCCCACTATTTGAAACCGTTCATTACGTATTTGAAGGCTGTTGGGTGATGGCTCATTTAATATACAGGTGTATTCTAAATTAATGGCGGCCACTTCCGGATTTCTTTTTGATGAGGATAAGTTTTGTCACATTTCACCTGATGAATTTGATCTCATGACTACATTCAATTTTCCAAAAACAAAAATCAGCAATTTTTTTTCTCCAAATTATTGGCAAATTTGAATTAAAAATCATATCTTTAGGAACTTCATGATTGGTACTGAATTTAGTTATATCCATGAATCGACAAGCAAATTTTTCACTTGCTGTCCTTCAGTGTCTCGTTCACAAGGCCTCGATTCTCTAGCCAGGAACCAAAATCTGTAGGTTTTGACATAAGACATATATGTTTCGTCAAACCGAAAAAATAGTTTTTCATTGTATACATATTTACAGAAAGGGAAGCCCTGAATGTTCACAGAACACCTCTTGATCAAGGGACAGGATATACGAATTAACATTAACTTTGAATTTTTGAAATTTGTAGGCTTCAGGAAAAAACTCCTTCGGGAGGAGTTCCGAAGTGAAAATTTTGTAGGAAACTGTAAAAGTATTTTTATTATATGTGTTCTCATCAAGTATCGACCAGTTCATTTCAGTTTGAAAAAAGAATAGCTTGGTGTAATGAATTCGTTTGACCTGGCGGTCATATCTCATAAATCTAGGTTTGATGTCACGAGGATTGCTACAAATACGCAATTATATGATTGCAAGGTGAAATATTAGCGGAATTTTCTAAATTAAAAATGGACTGGCCCTCAGCGGGAGAATCCGACTCAAAAAAGTTGAATTTTGATGAAATAATAACTGCAGAACCAACTAAGTTTTTTCTATCCGTTCAGTACTGGAATAGTGTGTGATATCGTTTCAGGGTTACCCTCTTGTAGAAGCACGTTGGTATGTGCACATTATATTATCGGAGATCAAAACACTTTCCAAATTCAATGATCATAATGACTAATAAAATATTGGAAAAATAGGAGAGGTCAGCAATTTTCTTTTTCCTCTTCCTCTTCTGAGTGGATTATTCGTCACTGTCCAACCAGAAATTAGGTTAAAAATAAGCACAGGGTTGAATGATTGTGAATGAATGTTTTTTTTTAAATAGTATCTGTAATAATAAGATGATGATCGGAGCGTCAAAAAATGTTTTCGAGAGCAATTTCCTGTGTGAATTTGGCAATTTTTAAATCCTTGGTATATTGAAATAGGCTCTTTGTATGAAAAAGAAATCTCTAGCAATTTATAGCGTTTCAAATTCAATGCCTTCTTAGATACACCACATTCGAAAGTGATTCTTGTACAGCCTCACCATTTTTTGAATTATCAAAATTGCAATCGACCCTTACGTCAAGTCGAAGTCATGCTTTTTGTTATATTTTCTGATTTTTTGGAAAGCTGCACATTGAATTCTGTGGATCCCTGTAACTTTCGAAGTGAATATTTTTTATGAAAGTTAATGCTTCATTTCAGTTCTTAAAAAACAACGTACGTGCTAGCATATATAGGTATGCCACCAGAAAATCAATAATTTAACGAGACACTTCAGAAATGATAATTAAAAAATTAACTTTTTCAAAAAAATATTCAGTTTAGTTTCATAAAGTAATTTAAGTTTGTTTTCATATAATTTCTTGATTCTCAGCCTGGAAAGTTGTAATCAATAATTTTCAGGATGTGATAACGTTGGCAATGTTTTCAACCCTGAAAGTTCTACAAATGGACGAATATATGGAGATTTAGGAGAAATACAGTGCGATAGTATGAAGAGAGCAGAATTTCGTATGGAAAATGATATTGTGAAAGTTTCAGAAATAATAGGGAGATCTTTTGTTGTTTCCAGTCTGTCAGATAACGAAGGAAATTGGAAAAACGTTGTTTGTGGGGTCATAGCTAGGTCTGCAGGCCTCTTTCAGAATCCCAAATCTATATGTGCGTGTGATGGAACCACCATTTGGGATGAGGTCACTAAGGCTAAATCTACACTTTGATGTGTATCAGTTCTAAGTCAAATGGGAAACATTCTAGAATATTCAGTATTGTTCATATGCACCCTGAATTAAATGAATACGAGTGCAAGTTTATATATTAATCCTTCAGTTAACCGGTTGATTCAATAGATTCAACTCTACAGTCCTTTAAAACATAAACTGGTTTCCACTGGTCGAAGCAGACCATTGAAAACTTTTCGAAGTACCTAAAAACTTGCTCCTACTAAAGAAGCTAAGAAAGTATACATGTTAGTTGTGGAAATGACACTAGTATAGGGCTAGTTAATTTAATTTTAGGTTAATATAGTAATGAATATATTTACAATAAAAGTTGGGTAGGTATCACCGCCAGAGTACTTAGATTTATACAGGGGGGACCAATGAAAACGAAAACCCAATACCTCATTGAATAGAATAGAATTTGATCAGCACTCAAAACTTTCACAATTGAATTGTACAAGCTTATTGGACTAGTCAAATAGGAAACAAAGGATCTTAACCAGTATACATGAGTGAAAAAATTATCTAAAATTCAACAATATGAACAGAGTAAAAACTTGAATCAAAAATTCAACTGAATAGAATGCCTTATTTACAAGAAATATAAAGAGGACAACTTTCAAGTGCTTATGATTGTCAGTTTCTCCGAATATACTGAGAACTTCATTATAGCAGATAACCCTCTGATTTTCATGTGAGTTATGAGCTATTGAGAGTATAGAGAATAGAAAATGGTTGTTTGAAATGACCCCTGTGTCGAGTACCGTACTGGCGGATGCCATTATTTCTCAACGTATTCCTGTTTTTTCAAAAAATCAACCAATAAAAAGATATATAATGAAGGAAGTATGGGAATTTCTGAATCAATAAATAGTTGCTTGCAATTAGAGGTCTGGCAGGCACCAACCATACACCTTATAACTCTTTTTGCATAATAAATGCTTTGTCAATATAAGATGAGCCCAAAAATACTAGTCCATATGATAAAATAGATTGTACCAAACCATAATATGCCAATTTCAACACTGTTAAGGTAACCGTTGATTTCAATTGTCTCATAAGAAAACAAGTAGAACTTAATTTTACTACTATCTATTCAATGTGAGATTTCCCGCCCATTTTTTAGCAATTCTGAGTCCAAGTAATTTGAAGGTACATTTTTTGACGTATGGTCAAGGCCCCTGTTACGTTTTTTGACAAATGTCATATGAAATGTTTTGTCAATTTTTATTTTCTGTCCATTGTTTACACAATACTCGTGAAATTCTGAGGTGCTATGATTGACATCTGAAGCTAGTGCATCACTGGTGCTTTCATATTAACCAAATGTGTCATCTGCATAGCTGACTATTATGTCAGTTGATTTGCAGGGCTGTTGCCAATCATTCAGAAAAATTATGAAGAGTACTGGACCCTAGAGCACACCTACCATCACACCTCTTTCTTCGGATTTTACATCTCTATTACCACAATTTGCCCTCTGTTTGTTAAATAAGATTTTATTCAATCATTGGTTACACCCATAGGTTACACCTCTGATGCCAATACGATTCAGTTTTTCAATCAGTTTATTATAGTTAACTGTATCAAATGTACGGCTCAAGTCAAAAAATAGTGCTGAATGGGGTTGTGTGTTATTCAAGATGTTGTATATATATGATTTCAAAGTGCTGATTGGTATACTAGTTGACTTTGTCTTTCTGAAACCAAATGATTGGAGGAAAGCTAACATTCTGTTATTGAAACTTGTTTCTATATTCTTTGCTCTGTGAACATATATTCCTTTAATTACAAATTTCATTTATGGAACCTTTGTTCTTGATAGCTGGTAATGATTTGGAAACTCTCAATATATCTGGATACTGTCCTCTGAAAGATTCATTATTTATAACGTGTGATAGTGGTGAGCAAACAAGATGTGCCACAGAACTCAATACCCGTCGAAGAAGGTTAGGTTAGCACGGTGGTCCGGGATGGAACCCACATAGGCCAAAGGCCCGTTGTGATGCCGTTAGGGGTGGTTACCACCCCCTCCACTACCGTGGGAACCAGTAGCTGCTGTTGATAAACAGCTTTTGATACCAATCGACTGGAGATCGGATAGGTTTTCAAAGTAGGGCTGACCCAGAGCAGAAAATCTTTTCCTGGATAGGGCAGGGCAGTGACAGAGTAAGTGAACCATCGTCTCTTCCTCCTCCTCGTCTTGACAGCTTCTACAGAAGTCATTCCTTTGTAGGACTCCCATACGTGCGGCATGGCATCCTCCAAGCCAGTGTCCAGTGATGGCCACAATCGCGTTTCCAATGGAGTTCCTGGGAAGAGATAAAATATCTTTAGTTTGTAGATTAAGCTCTGGCCATATATCTGTCTTGACGACCCCTCGAGGAAACTCATCTGAGTCTGCGGCTGGTTTGTGTGAAGAGTTTTTCAGTAAACTTCTATTTCTTATGTAGTGGTAGGTGTAAGAACCATTGTTTTCTTCGAATATGGCTCGAAAGTTTGGTTTAGAGTTTTGGACAATCAAGGATGAAAAAAATCATTAAAACTATTTGCTATATTGAGGAGACCTGATAATTCTGTTCCATCAGTTTCGAGAAGTTTATCGGAAATTTCATCACCTTTTTCCTCTCATTTCACATTCAAAAGTTTATTTCATTGCTTTGTATATTTCCTAGTTTGATACAATAGATATTGAAGAATAAAAGTATAAATAAAACTTTCCGAAAACAAATAATATCTATTGCATCAAATACAAAATTTCATGAAGCAATGAAAAGCATAAAAATTGATGACATTTCGAACGAGGTATTGCTTTTCCCCCGTTGTCCTTCAAGATTTGAGGATTGGGTCTCATTCCGCGGAGGGGGTGGTAGTAAATATGTTCAATAGATTGCCAACTCATATTAAAAATTGACGAGTTCGAGGAATATTTATTTTCAAATGGAAACTGACCAATTGGCCTTGTTCTGTTTTCATTGGACCATCTTTTGTTGTTTCCAGTCTGTCAGATAACGAAGGAAATTGGAAAAACGTTGTTTGTGGGGTCATAGCTAGGTCTGCAGGCCTCTTTCAGAATCCCAAATCTATATGTGCGTGTGATGGAACCACCATTTGGGATGAGGTCACTAAGGCTAAATCTGCACTTTGATGTGTATCAGTTCTAAGTCAAATGGGAAACATTCTAGAATATTCAGTATTGTTCATATGCACCCTGAATTAAATGAATACGAGTGCAAGTTTATATATTAATCCTTCAGTTAACCGGTTGATTCAATAGATTCAACTCTACAGTCCTTTAAAACATAAACTGGTTTCCACTGGTCGAAGCAGACCATTGTAAACTTTTCGAAGTACCTAAAAACTTGCTCCTACTAAAGAAGCTAAGAAAGTATACATGTTAGTTGTGGAAATGACACTAGTATAGGGCTAGTTAATTTAATTTTAGGTTAATATAGTAATGAATATATTTACAATAAAAGTTGGGTAGGTATCTCCGCCAGAGTAATTAGATTTATACAGGGGGGACCAATGAAAACGAAAACCCAATACCTCATTGAATAGAATAGAATTTGATCAGCACTCAAAACTTTCACAATTGAATTGTACAAGCTTATTGGACTAGTCAAATAGGAAACAAAGGATCTTAACCATTATACATGAGTGAAAAAATTATCTAAAATTCAACAATATGAACAGAGTAAAAACTTGAATCAAAAATTCAACTGAATAGAATGCCTTATTTACAAGAAATATAAAGAGGACAACTTTCAAGTGCTTATGATTGTCAGTTTCTCCGAATATACTGAGAACTTCATTATAGCAGATAACCCTCTGATTTTCATGTGAGTTATGAGCTATTGAGAGTATAGAGAATAGAAAATGGTTGTTTGAAATGACCCCTGTGTCGAGTACCGTACTGGCGGATGCCATTATTTCTCAACGTATTCCTGTTTTTTCAAAAAATCAACCAATAAAAAGATATATAATGAAGGAAGTGTGGGAATTTCTGAGTCAATAAATAGTTGCTTGCAATTAGAGGTCTGGCAGGCACCAACCATACACCTTATTATCTCTTGCATAATAAATGCTTTGTCAATATAAGATGAGCCCAAAAATACTAGTCCATATGATAAAATAGATTGTACCAAACCATAATATGCCAATTTCAACACTGTTAAGGTAACCGTTGATTTCAATTGTCTCATAAGAAAACAAGTAGAACTTAATTTTACTACTATCTATTCAATGTGAGATTTCCCGCCCATTTTTTAGCAATTCTGAGTCCAAGTAATTTGAAGGTACATTTTTTGACGTATGGTCAAGGCCCCTGTTACGTTTTTTGACAAATGTCATATGAAATGTTTTGTCAATTTTTATTTTCTGTCCATTGTTTACACAATACTCGTGAAATTCTGAGGTGCTATGATTGACATCTGAAGCTAGTGCATCACTGGTGCTTTCATATTAACCAAATGTGTCATCTGCATAGCTGACTATTATGTCAGTTGATTTGCAGGGCTGTTGCCAATCATTCAGAAAAATTATGAAGAGTACTGGACCCTAGAGCACACCTACCATCACACCTCTTTCTTCGGATTTTACATCCTCTATTACCACAATTTGCCCTCTGTTAAATAAGATTTTATTCAATCATTGGTTACACCCATAGGTTACACCTCTGATGCCAATACGATTCAGTTTTTCAATCAGTTTATTATAGTTAACTGTATCAAATGTACGGCTCAAGTCAAAAAATAGTGCTGAAGGGGGTTGTGTGTTATTCAAGATGTTGTATATATATGATTTCAAAGTGCTGATTGGTATACTAGTTGACTTTGTCTTTCTGAAACCAAATGATTGGAGGAAAGCTAACATTCTGTTATTGAAACTTGTTTCTATATTCTTTGCTCTGTAAACATATATTCCTTTAATTACAAATTTCATTTATGGAACCTTTGTTCTTGATAGCTGGTAATGATTTGGAAACTCTCAATATATCTGGATACTGTCCTCTGAAAGATTCATTATTTATAACGTGTGATAGTGGTGAGCAAACAAGATGTGCCACAGAACTCAATACCCCTCGAAGAAGGTTAGGTTAGCACGGTGGTCCGGGATGGAACCCACATAGGCCAAAGGCCCGTTGTGATGCCGTTAGGGGTGGTTACCACCCCCTCCACTACCGTGGGAACCAGTAGCTGCTGTTGATAAACAGCTTTTGATACCAATCGACTGGAGATCGGATAGGTTTTCAAAGTAGGGCTGACCCAGAGCAGAAAATCTTTTCCTGGATAGGGCAGGGCAGTGACAGAGTAAGTGAACCATCGTCTCTTCCTCCTCCTCGTCTTGACAGCTTCTACAGAAGTCATTCCGTTGTAGGACTCCCATACGTGCGGCATGGCATCCTCCAAGCCAGTGTCCAGTGATGGCCACAATCGCGTTTCCAATGGAGTTCCTGGGAAGAGATATAATATCTTTAGTTCGTAGATTAAGCTCTGGCCATATATCTGTCTTGACGACCCCTCGAGGAAACTCATCTGAGTCTGCGGCTGGTTTGTGTGAAGAGTTTTTCAGTAAACTTCTATTTCTTATGTAGTGGTAGGTGTAAGAACCATTGTTTTCTTCGAATATGGCTCGAAAGTTTGGTTTAGAGTTTTGGACAATCAAGGATGAAAAAAATCATTAAAACTATTTGCTATATTGAGGAGACCTGATAATTCTGTTCCATCAGTTTCGAGAAGTTTATCGGAAATTTCATCACCTTTTTCCTCTCATTTCACATTCAAAAGTTTATTTCATTGCTTTGTATATTTCCTAGTTTGATACAATAGATATTGAAGAAGAAAAGTATAAATAAAACTTTCCGAAAACAAATAATATCTATTGCATCAAATACAAAATTTCATGAAGCAATGAAAAGCATAAAAATTGATGACATTTCGAACGAGGTATTGCTTTTCCCCCGTTGTCCTTCAAGATTTGAGGATTGGGTCTCATTCCGCGGAGGGGGTGGTAGTAAATATGTTCAATAGATTGCCAACTCATATTAAAAATTGACGAGTTCGAGGAATATTTATTTTCAAATGGAAACTGACCAATTGGCCTTGTTCTGTTTTCATTGGACCATCTCTTGTATAGCCACTTACTAACGGAGTGTATTATTTTGTAAATAGTTTCAAGTAAAATAGTTTCGAGTACTAGTACCAGTATTTCTGGATAGAATAGAAATGATTTTATTGCATTTCAGAGAATAAAATGGAAGTATTATATTATGAATTCCTGTCAAATCCGAATCAGAAACCCAAATGAATGCCCATAGTGAGTCGAAATATTGTTGATAACAGGTTGTTTTTTTACTCTGACCACAATGTTGAAGACTATATATCATACTTCCACTCAACCGTTATTGGGATCTGCTGTTCATCAGTTATCACAGTTCTTCATTTACGAAGGATAACAAGTAGGTGTTTATCCCCTGAGGTCGACGATCTTACCAACCAAACCGAGGGCCTCCGGCAGTGGTTTCATAAGGTGTGGAAACGCTTCATTATCTTACGGGTTGACCATTTTTGGAAGAGAAGCTCGGACAGGTCGATTTTCTACTTTAGTTTCCCACCTTATTAAAAAAAAATGGATTATTTTCCCCATCACCTTACAAGATATGACCTCAGCTGCTGATTAAATCATAAATGAATGGAAATACCATATAGCGAAATACATACACCTCAAGAGCAATAGCAATAAATAATAATATAAAAAACTAACACTAAGTAAAACACAGGGTTTCTTCTTTATTGTGCAGGCACCCAGAAGAATTGGGATAGAATTAGAGTTGTACTCACTCAGTATGATTCTTCCGCCTACTTAGGCCCAAAAGGGTGAGAATATCGCTAGGAAAAGGTACAAATTTCCGAAGTCCTCTCAATAATTGCAGACTTGACTAGGGTTTTCCACGGTGAAACCGAGCTATAAGAGGAGGACGTCCCGGGTCCCTGTTCAGCAGCTCAGGCGACTACTAAGGCACTGCTCTGAGGGCTTGCGTAATAAACTGTCTGTAGGGAGCGGGCGGTGAACGAGACGAGGAAAACTAGGCCTTTTCGATGACAATTGAGAATGACCTATTTTGCCTGGAACGAAAACTTCGTTCTTGCATTCACCTTAGGTTTTATTAGGCTTTTTCACTACAGTACGTGCACGAAGAATCAACCTTCTAATTTAAAATGGCACTGACTACATACCGGCTCCTAATCCGCTCGCTTGAGCCTCGTATCCCCCGTTTGACATTATTTTCATATGCCTGCGCAATGAGATAGTGGAACTTGTTGAACGTATATACAGATTGTCCCAATTTCATTGGAAAGTGAACCGTTACAATTCGAATACTTTATAATAATATTGAAGACGAATGTTCCGACTCAACTGACCACTGGACTGGAATGACTCGAGTCTACCTTCCTCACAATATGAAATGGTTTACTGAGTATACATTAGTTAAATGTAAGATGGTGCTACCTTGCGGACATAATGTGAACTCCGCGCGAGTATCGAGAATTATATTTCTCCTTCACACAACAGGGGTTTTTATAAACTTTTTATATACAGAGTAACAACTCAAAACTATGAAATCTAAGTACTGACTATTATGAATCAATTGAACCTATTTATACATAAATTATTGTCGATTGCAGATATCAGCAATAAATTGATATCTTCTTCGGGTCATCGAACAATATCCCGCTGATGTAGGGGGTTATCGAACTTTAACATTCAGGGCTATTCACTAAAGGTGTTTTCTGGCGCTCTCGTATTCAAAACTTATTCGTCTCTCTATCTCTCTCTCTCACTATAGGGCTAGCCGTATGCAACAGAGAAGGAGACAGACGAATACGTTTTGAATACGTGAGCGCCAGAAAACGCCTTAAGTAAAGTGGTTATCGCAGTTGCTAACCGTCGTAGCAACTCTGATAATAACTTGCCATAATGACGGTGGTAAGCTGTTTTTCCTTAACAAGATATCTAAAGCAGTTGCCTGTGAACCACTACTCACAGCAACTGCACATTATAGTAGCAACTTAACTTGAAAAGTGAATACCAATTTCGCGCTTAGCAACTGACCTTTAACATAACGACAATTTTTAGTCGCTAGTGAATAGCTCTGATTGTCTTTTCAACCTCAAAATACATATATAGAATGAATATCGTGAATGAAATATAAATTTTAGTTACCATTCTTCTTCTAAGGGTCAGATGTTGTAGTTCATACAAGGGAATCTTGCCCAGTTTCAGCGGTTTGAATTTCAACGAAGAGTTAAAATGGGCTGTCTTGATATTTGGTGAAGTGAGGGGTTCGTCCAAAATGATAGTTTTGGAGTTTGTTGAAGGCTTCGTTGTTGGTTTTGAATTCACAACCTGGTAGAAGTTTTATCAGGTGCACTCCCTCCAGAACCATTACTTGGTGGAATGATTATCGTCGAATTTTGTGTAGAAATGAGAAATAAGTGGGAGTGGATGAATTATCGGGGAATATTGAGGGAACATGAAGTATGAAAACTATTTTACGATCGTCTATTTTGATGATGTCGTAGTACTTACAGATGTCGTCCTTCTGGTTATAAAGCAACTGGTTTACTGGGTGATAGGTGAGCAGTGTCCTTAAGATTCACCTTGAATCTTCGCTTTTGAGAACGCTGTCATTAGATTAGATTATCGGGGAGCTGGCCCATGTCCTGATTCACTGCGACATTTTCAGATCTATTGTGATGCTCTTTGGCTCTTAGAGCTCTTTGTCTAGCTTGATCTCTTTGATGAGACTCCATAGCCTTGACACTGACTCCTTCATATAGCTACAAGCATCCTCTGGTTTCTCCTCCCCGCATCTTGCGTGTCTCAGCCTTGCTATCGCTTCGCATTCACAGGGCACATGCAGTGCGGTTTCTTTATCATCTTGACAGAACCTGCATTGGGTTTCTTCTGTCAGACCAATATTGCTCATATGTTTTCTGAGCCGGCTATGCCCCGTTGGTAGACCCACCACTACCCTTACAACCTTACTTGTGGTTCAGCAGGTCTTCCGTGAATCTGGGCGCTGGTTCCTTTATGAACTCTTTCGCCTGTCTCATTCCAGGGAGCTTATTCCACCAATCTTTCGATTCGTTTTGCATCCATGAATTTATGATGTCTTTATGCTTGCTTTCGCTACCCCGCAGAAGGGTTCTGGGCCTATCATAGCCTTAGATGCTCCTTCACGGGCTAGAGCATCGGCCTCCTCGTTGCCCTTGTGACCCTCATGTCCTCAGCTTCCCACCAATCTAGAGTAGGTTTGAAATGAGCTGAGCGCCTTAATTGCCGCCTGGCTGTCGGAGAAAATGGCAATAGTTTTATTTAAGACATTCTGCCTGTTTATTTCCCCTATACAGTGTTCGATGGCCGCTACTTCTGCCTGGAACACAGTTGCATAATGTCCAAGGCTGAGTGCGATTCTCGTCTTTGCTCTGCCTCCCTATACGCCGGCTCCCACTCCTTCTTGGGTCTTCGAGCCATCTGTATACCAAGTTTCTTCCGCTTTAACCAGAAGGCCATTTTTCCAGTCCGCTCTACTTGGTGAGATGATTTTGAAAAGATCTTTTTGAAAGTTGTACTGCGGAACTGTGTTATCCACGGGCATTGGATCTGCCTTCAGTTCATTGTTCATTTTCAAGTATTATCTCCCATGTGACTGGCTGATTGGAGTTTGCCCCTGCATTAGCCTGTGTGCCACCAGTCGTGCTTCTTTTTATATGTAGATGTGTAGTGGTGGAAGTCCAAGTATGACCTCAAGAGCTGAAGTTGGGGTAGTTCTCATGGCTCCCGCGACACTAAGGCACGCCAACCTTTGTATGCCATCTAGTAGCTTAGCCGTACGCGATTGCTTTGTTCTTGTCCACCAAGTCACTGCACCATATGTTATAATGGGTCTCACTACCCTTGTATATAACCAGAGTGTCATTTTCGGGTTTAGTCACCAGTTTCTCCCGCACATTCTTCTGCAGATTCCTAGGGCCATACTGGCCTTATGTGCTGTTTTTTGAATATGGAGGTTCCATGTAAGTCTGTGATCGGAAGTCACCCCTAAGTATTTGACTTCCGTGGCAAAAGGGATCTCCACTCCATTGAGTACTGGTGGTTTTATTCCTCTTATCACTCTTCTCCTTGTAAACACGACGAGTGTTTTTGGGCATTCACTGAGAGGTTCTCATGCCTGCACCATCTGTCAACGATGTTCAAAGCTCTTTGCATGCGCTCCGAGATGACACCTGCAAATTTCCCTTTCGTGACTATCACCAAATCGTCAGCATATCCCAGGCAGTATATGCCTTCTTCAGATAGCTTCCTGAGGAGATCGTCTACTATGGTTGCCCATAGCAGTGGCGATAGTACGCCTCCTTGTGGGCATCCCTTTTCTGCTCTTACCTGTAAGGTAGCCTCTCCTAGAGTGGTGTATATCATCCTTCTTTCTAGGCTGGCTTTTATCCATCGGCATAAGACATCTGGTACTCCTCTTTTTCTCAGTGCGCCTATAAGTGACTCCGTGGAGACATTATTAAATGCTCCCTCGATGTCTAGAAAGGCAGCTACTGCCATTTCTTTGTCGTCCAGCGACTTAGAAAGTAGTCTGTTCAAGTCGTCCAGCGCTAGGTCTGTCGATTTCCCAGGCTGGTACGCATATTGATGAGCGCTTAGAGGTTTCTCCTTCAGCGTTTCGTCTCTTATGTATCGGTCCAGTAACCTTTCAACGGTTTCCATTAGAAAGGACGTTAGACTGATAGGTCTGTATGACTTGGGCGTTTGGTCTGATATTTTGACTATTTTGGACAGGAAGACTACTTTCACCTTTTGTTATGATTTTGGAATATATCCCCAGGCCATGCAGGCTCTGAGAATCCTACTCAGATGTGGTATCAGCCAGTCCCTTTTCTAGCAGAATCGGATAGATTCCGTCTATTCCCCGTGACTTATATGGATTTAATTTTTGGATCGGCCATCCGATCCTATCCGGTCTCGTGGTTTCGGCGGCCAGCCTCCAATCTCCCGCCGGTGGCCTTCTATGGCTTGTTGGGAGGAAGGAAGGCCCCCCAAGAGCCCAGGTTCAGATGTCGCTGGGAAATGGGCTGTCAATAGTAGCCTCAAACTTTACCTCTCCGTTTCTGTGTGGGTTCCATTCTCTTTTTTGAGGAAAGCCACTAAGCTTGCAGTATTTTCCTTGGGAAGTACTCGGTGGATTCTTGCACAGGTGGGTGTTTCTTCCACCTCCATACAAAACCTCCTCCATGAGTCTTTTTTTGCCTTTCGGATTTCTTTGTTGTAATGCGTTTTTTCCTATATAGGTCCTAATCTTGGTTTCCTTTAGCTTTGTTGAATAGTCTTCGCACTTGGAGCCTTAGCTTCTCGAGGTGCTGGTTTGTTACGGTTTCAGAATTATTTTCATTTATTTGCCTTGAAACATTCTCTTCAGGAAGTAAATCTAATATTACAAGCCTTTGGTGATCAATATTTCACCCTCTATACAGTTTTCCCCTGTATCAGTCAGGAGCTTTCAATATCTGTCTTCACTGACAGTTGATGAATTTCCGTTTCCTTCGGAAGAAAGGTAATTTGATATTTACCCAAATTGTGGTTGTCTGAGGGATGAGAAAAAAAGTTTCGTTTTTTCGATTGTTATTGTGGTTCAGACCAGACACATTGAAAGAAACTTGCTAATTTGCGGATCCGAAAGAATTTCCACAGTGATCCAAAAGTAAATTGAATTATTCTGAAGAAATATATTCAAAAATCTACCGAAGTAGGATTCATTTTGGGTTCACTGAGGATTTCCCTATCGAACTTTGATCTTGTCAGAGACATAAGTCATCTTGAAGGCCACATTTCATCCGAGGCCTTTTTCCCTTTTCTCCCTACTCCCCATTGATATAAACCATATGGAGATTTCCCCCTGAGGCAACTAGAAGAATATTCATATCAGACCAGAACTGTTATCAATTCGGAGTTATCTAAGAGTGAGAAAACCGATACGTTGATTTACAAACTCCACCACGAAGGAATAGAGGTATTTGGCACGTGGTAAACACCGAACTAGCAAGGTAAATTCATTCCATACTTCCTTTACCTGTGAATGGTTACTGATGTAGAATTCTGGACCTGTATACTTCTTAGAGTGACCTGCTTGAACATATACCTGAATCATAATCAAACATTAGTTAGTATTATTGATTAATTTTACGGTAATTATCCGTTAAGCGGGCTCCATCGTGAAATTTAAAAAATTTTGGTGGAACATACGTATTTCGGCCTCCTGAACAAAAAAGTCTAATAAAGTTTTTGGGGCTCGCAACTAGTTTCGGAGATACGGCCCCCCAAAGACAGGAAATCTGGGTTTTCAGGGTTGACATTTATGTTTGTTTATTCAGCCAATTCCGCTCGAAATTCATCCTTCTTTCTATCAGCACAATATACAGATTCTATTCCACCTTCTTCATCACTTTCCAATATAATTATAAGTATTTTTCACAACAAAACTCTAAAAGGTAAATCGTCATAGAAATTCGAGGTTAGCAAACAATAGAACGCGCGAATTTCTATGACGATTTACCTTTTAGAGTTTTGTTGTCAAAAATGGAAAAATGCTTATAATTCTGTCGGAAAGTGATGAAGAAGGATATATAGAAGGAGTATATTGTGCTGATAGAAAGAAGGAGGAATTTCGAGCGGAATTGGCTGAGAAACGAACATAGGCGTAAAACCCCGATTTCCTGTCTTTGGGGGGCCGTATCTCCGAAACTAGTTGCGAGCCCCAAAAACTTTATTAGACTTTTTTGTTCAGGAGGCCGAAATACGTATGTTCCACCAAAATTTTTTTAATTTCACGATGGAGCCCGCTTAACGGATGATTACCAATTTTACTTTCAATTCTCGCCTGTACACCGAAGGTATGCATACGTGAGGGGTTTCAATGAAAGATTTGTTCTATTGAGTTTATTATCAAGTTGTTCATTATATTGTCTATACTTGACGACTTCCAAAGTTCTCTTCTTTATTTGTCAGTCAGTTCATTAAAAATAATATATAAACAAGACAAGTACGTAATATTTTTCCCCACTCCCGTCTCCACTGTCAAAAGCTTGGTCGAGCACTAATAAGATTTTATTAAATCTTTTGAAAAGTAATAAGTTGGCGCCTAACCATACATTCAGAATTTGCGTACTTTTCTAAGATTAAAAAAAAATTGATTTCAGTATACTTGGTATATTAGAATTTTGAACCAACAATATATATACACTTTTGAAATTATATATACAGGTCGAATAAAAAAACTGTTTCTGGATCATGATTCATTAATATATAAATATTTTGATAATTCGATATACAGGGTGATCAATATTCATGATGAGTTTATTCACTATTTTGACATGGTTGTTCATTGGTGAATGAGTAATTCTGGAATTTGTATCTGTATATTGAAGGAAAACTTCTGTCTTCAGGTATTCATCTGTATTTCTGCGGGATTGTTTTTTTTTTTGGAAGGAGAGGGGTGTGTCTCAGAAAGACACTAAATATTTTTTTCTCTTTCGTTGATTTTACTGTTGATACTTCGTTATTTACTTCAATTAGAATGGAGGTGAATAGACTATTAGGAGATGAAGTTGCGTATGAATTGAAAATAAGAGGTTTGCCAGTTCAAAGGACGGTAATGGAAAACAGATCGATTTTGAGTAATGCTTTACGAATTGAGAGAACAAGTGGAATTTCAAATATTTCATCAATGAACCTAGATCCAAATACAGAGTTGGATATTTGTGATCAAAAATTAGTTGATCTTGGTCACGATATTGAAAATTTTGACATTTCAAATAGATTGAATGGGTTCAAAAGGATTTCATCGAGACTATTTCATTTGAATTCACGATTGAAAAGAATACCTGTGAAAAATGAGATCCATAAAGAATCACAAAACCAGTTAATTTTACGAGGACTGAAGTTGATGGAAAACCTTGTAGCGTGGAATGATAATTTGATACTTCTTGCTAATCAGGGAAATCACAATAATCAAGAAAAATCTCAGAACACTATTTTAGATCGAGACAATGTTGTTGAGGGTTCATTGATGGACGATTTGATAACACTTGAACCGATAAGTACCCACACTAAAGTAACCCAACTCTCTCAAAGTCCTAACGCACTACCTCAAATTTTTCCAGAAGCTGATAATGTATGGGATTCTCAAATTAGAGATTCAAATGATAATATATTTGAATCGACTGAATGTCAACTCAATTTACTGAGAGATACTGCCAGAAATTCTGAACATTACCAAAGCGGAGTTAGGTTCACGAATCCTCAAAATGTTCCGAAAAAGTCGTTAGGAAAAAGTGAGGAACCATCGTGTCTTTATAGCTTTCGAAACATCAGAACGTCAAAATGATACTCGGGATGTCGATGATAGAATTCGTAATTCATCGCTAGGATATCCTTCTGTTAATTACTCTAGAAGTGAATTCAATCAGCCCCATTTCGATATTTCCCGATGGAGAATTCTTTTTGACGGAGAATCTAGCGTGACTAATTTTCTGGAGCGAATCGAGGAGATAAGAATTTCTCGTGGAGTTTCTTCTGAACAACTTCTTCAATCAGCACCTGAACTCTTCACTAAAAGTGCATTATTGTGGTTTAGAACACAACGTGTCGATTCTTGGGCTCAGTTAGTCAGCAAGTTGAGGAAAGATTTCTTGCCGTATGATTATGAGTTCAATCTCTGGGAAGAGATCAGGACCAGAACTCATGGAGCAAAAGAGAAGGTGATAAATTTCATAGTGGCAATGGAAAATCTTTTCAACAAACTTGAATCATCCAAACCGGTGGAAGAGTGTCGCGTCAAAATGATAAGGATGAATTTGTTACCCTACATTCAAACTCATCTAGCTTTGAATACAATAACTTCATTGTCAGAATTAACTAGACTCAGTCGTGCTATTGAGGAGACTTCAGTGCGAATTCAGAATTTCTCTCCACCCCCCACTAATACCAAACAACTTCTTGAACTTGAATTGGCCTATAAAAAACCAGTTAGTTTTCCTTCCCAAAATAATCCTGTACATATCGTCCAACATAATTCTCAGGAACAAAATGAGGGATACAAGCAAGCGTGCACCCCTAGTATTTGCTGGAATTGTAAGGAACCTGGACATAGATTCAGAAAATGTCCGAAACCAAAATCAATATTTTGTTTCACCTGTGGACGTGAAAATACTACTTCACGGAAGTGTATTTCTTGTCAGAGAAAAAACGGGAAACGAGGTTCGTCGTAGATCGGTACCAACCTCATTCTTCTCAAAAACCGATCGACAGTTCTTATTTTACCCATGTTATAGATTTCATTTTTGCACATGCGAAAAATGATCGAAGACCGTATTTGAAGGTGAACATTTATGGAAAAGAGTTTCTTGGTCTATTGGACAGTGGCTGTTCGAAGACTTTAGTAGGTGGTCCCGGGTGGAACCTATTGAAGAATATCTGTAAATTGTCGCAAAATTCATCTTCAAATGTTTGCACAGTAGCTAACGGTGACAAATGTGAAGCAAAAGGTACAATTACTGTTCCCATTCATCTTTATGATCAAGTTAAAGTTTTTAAGGTGTTGGTAGTACCATCGTTTCCACAAGTTTTGATTTTAGGGATTGATTTTTGGCAACAGATGGGTATTGTTCCAGATCTTTATTCTGGACAATGGTCTTTCCGGTCTGAGGAAAGTTCAGATTATATACATGTTAATGTCATCCAAACCATGGACAATTTAACTTTAGATCAGAGGAAAGAATTAGAACAGGTCATTGAAACTACTTTTGAAGAAATGGGTGATTCTTTGGGTTGTACCGATATGGTAGAACACGAAATTCATACTAACTCACCACCCATAAAACAACGACATTATCGCTTATCCCCAGCTCTTCAGAAGCAAGTTAACGTTGAGTTGGAACAAATGCTAGCTCAAGATATAATAGAACCGTCAACTTCACCTTGGGCATCACCGATCGTATTAGTTAAAAAACCCGATGGTCAATATCGGTTTTGCGTCAACTACAAAAAGTTGAACGAGGTGAGCAAGGCAGATGCCTATCCTATACCTTTTGTGAGCTCAACATTGGATAAGTTGAGAGATGCACGATTTTTTAGCACTTTAGATATAAAAAGTGCTTATTGGCAAATTCCTCTTGCTGAATCATCTAGACCCTTAACTGCCTTCGTGGTACCAACAAGAGGCTTGTTTCAATTCAAACGTATGCCGTTTGGTCTCCATAATGCTCCGGCAACATGGCAACGGTTTATCGACAGAGTAATTGGTGTAGATTTGGAACAATATGTTTTCGTATACCTGGACGACATTATTATCTGTACGCCAACCTTTTCTAAACATATTCAAGTACTGAAGGAAGTTCTAAATCGCATTCGAAAGGCAGGTCTGACATTGAATCAATCCAAGTGTAATTTCTGTAAACCAGAATTACGGTATTTGGGTTATGTTGTAAATGCCTTGGTTCTCACGGTTGATCCGGAAAAAGTGGAAGCTATAATGCAAATCCAACCTCCAAAAATAGTCTCTGAAGTAAGACGTATTGTGGGAATGGCATCGTGGTATAGACGATTCATTCAAAATTTCTCCACCATAGTGGCTCCAATGACAGCGTTATTACGGAAAGACAAAAGATTCATATGGAATGAGTCTTGTCAAAAGGCGTTGGATAATATCAAAAATCATTTGATTTCTGCTCCCATTTTGTCGTGTCCCGATTTTGATCTCCCTTTTCAAATTCAAGCCGATGCCTCTGATTATGGGGTGGGGGCAGTACTTTCTCAAGAACAAGCTGATGGCGAGAAGGTGATATGCTACCTGAGCCGATCATTGACGAAAGTTGGGAGGAAGTATAGCACTACTGAAAAAGAATGTTTGGCAGTCTTATTTGCGATAGAAAAACTGAGACCATATATCGAAGGATCACACTTTACAGTATTCACTGACCATTATAGTCTGAAATGGCTATATAATATCAAAGATCCAGTAGGTCGTATAGCTCGATGGGCAACAAAAACTTTTCTCCGGGAAAGAGAGGTTTGTTACGGTTTCAAAATTATTTTCATTTATTTGCCTTGAAACATTCTCTTCAGGAAGTAAGTCTAATATTACGAGCCTTTGGTGATCAATATTTCACCCTCTATACAGTTTTCCCCTGTATCAGTCAGGAGCTTTCAATATCTGTCTTCACTGACAGTTGATGAATTTCCGTTCCCTCCGGAAGAAAGGTAATTTGATATTTACCCAAATTGTGGTTGTCTGAGGGATGAGAAAAAAAGTTTCGTTTTTTCGATTGTTATTGTGGTTCAGACCAGACACATTGAAAGAAACTCGCTAATTTGCGGATCCGAAAGAATTTCCACAGTGATCCAAAAGTAAATTGAATTATTCTGAAGAAATATATTCAAAAATCTACCGAAGTAGGATTCATTTTGGGTTCACTGAGGATTTCCCTATCGAACTTTGATCTTGTCAGAGACATAAGTCATCTTGAAGGCCACATTTCATCCGAGGCCTTTTTCCCTTTTCCCCCCTACTCCCCATTGATATAAACCATATGGAGATTTCCCCCCGAGGCAACTAGAAGAATATTCATATCAGACCAGAACTGTTATCTAAGAGTGAGAAAACCGATACGTTGGTTTACAGGTACCACGAAGGAATAGAGGTATTTGGCACGTGGTAAACACCGAACTAGCAAGGTAAATTCATTCCATACTTCCTTTACCTGTGAATGGTTACGGATGTAGAATTCTGGACCTGTATACTTCTTAGAGTGACCTGCTTGAACATACCTGAATCATAATCAAACATTAGTTAGTATTATTGATTAATTTTACTTTCAATTCTCGCCTGTACACCGAAGGTATGCATACGTGAGGGGTTTCAATGAAAGATTTGTTCTATTGAGTTTATTATCAAGTTGTTCATTATATTGTCTCTACTTGACGACTTCCAAAGTTCTCTTCTTTATTTGTCAGTCAGTTCATTAAAAATAATATATAAACAAGACAAGTACGTAATATTTTTCCCCACTCCCGTCTCCACTGTCAAAAGCTTGGTCGAGCACTAATAAGATTTTATTAAATCTTTCGAAAAGTAATAGGTTCCACCAGATGGTTTTACCTCTGTAGCGTTTGGTCTTTTCGGGACAGTTTTCCTGGTAGGCCTTCATGATTGCCTCGTTTACCTGTTCGACTGCCTCCTCTAGACTATCTGTATCCCTGATGGTTGCAATTCCCCTATCTAAAGACTCCCTGAGTGTCTCTATGTAGCCTTCCCAGTCGGTCTTCCGTGGATTTCTGAATTCTGCAGCCACCATGGGAGGTGAAACTAGATCGAATCGGATGTGCCTGTGGTCAGAACACGATGGCTCATCTGACACCATCCAGTTATCAATGAAGTCGCTTTGCTCTGCTCGTACTTAGTGTCAAATCTAAGACTTCTTTCCGAACGGCCGTGACAAATGTTGGTTCGTTGTCTCTATTAGCTATAATTAACCCTTCCCCTGAGATAAATTGTAGTGATAACTTACCTCTTGCGTTGATGTCGGTGCTCCCCCATACCGTGTGGTGTGCGTTGGCGCCGCATCCTACTATCAGTTGGAGATTCTTGTCCCCACAGTAGGCCAATACCTTGTTCATCATCTGTGGTGGACAAGCCCCTTCGTCTCCAGGGAAGTAGGCGGGGCAAATCACCCAGCCTCTGTTGCCTTCCTCCGTGGGCATTGACAAGACTGCTGAAACAAAATCTCCAGAGCATAGCCCTGGTCGTAAAGTACTTTACTTGCCTTAGTCCTGAGGCCTGCTACTTTATTGGCGTTGAGCCAAGGTTCCTGCAGGCCTTCTTCGAACCTCCTGCAAATAATGGCTGATGCAGCCTTTGCATGGTGGAGATTCGCCTGCAGGACCCTAATTCTATTGCTACTGGCGCTGAAAACCCTAACCGGAGTCCTCGTCCCCCGGGGTCGCTTCAACCTCCATGGGCATCCGCCTTTGCTCTGTGGGTGTTTCCCCACTGAGCTGGCCGGCGCCCTCTGTGGTCGCGTCCTCTGGGGGGGGGGGAGTCCTGTCCCCCCAGGGGAACGTTCATGACCGCATATTACACCCTGCGTCCATTCAGCCTTCAGCACGTTACCTTACAATTTGGCTTGGGTGTTTGGTGCCCTTCTTGGTCTGGCCTCTCGCCCTCGACACTTCCGGCGTGGGTGACCCTACCGGTAGCAGTGCTTCCGCCGGCGTGGCTCTCAGGTTCATGGAGGCACGCAAGCCCCACCACCACGACAAGGTGAAGACACCGACTATGGGGAAAAACGCTGTCATAGACTGTATTAATCCTTGCCAGAGATACTGCCGTTTCTAAGCCGTTCAGTGTTTGTAAAATAACTTGAAGTATCAGCTTGATTTGACCCAATACCTTTCTGGTTTATAGATAGTGAATGAAGTCAAAAACGACTCTATTGATGTCGGTTTGACTTCTACTGAGATGGTATCGTGATTATGTGGTAGTAACGAGATGGTTTCATTGTAGCTCTCCATTATTTTGGTGTTCAATCTGATATGTTGGCTATTATGTTTCTTTGATTGTTTTCTAGATAAGCAATAGCATTCTCATGTTTCCTAGCATCTTCTTGGCCCAGGTTCCCAGAAATTGCTTTGATCACATTTCCTAAGACATCTATGAGTCCTCGTTTGGGTCTACTGAGAGAATAAAGAGTCTGTAGCTTCTCCAGTTTTCAGCTAGTACTTCAGTCCTTGATCGAAATTCTGCGAGTTGAAGAAATAAGGGTCACTTAATCCGTTGCTGTGGAGATAGATATCATATTAGAATTCTATGGTGATTATTTCTTCGTGGATTGGTTGAAAATCGTATTAGTGGATGAAATCGTGGGTACCAGCCTTGATCTTTTGTTGTCCCAGTTTGAGGGCAATTAATCTTGGATTGCTCTTGAGATTTCGGATCTCGATTTCCTGTCCTCTCGTCAGATGAAGGCTGTTAAGGGACGAAGAATTTATGGATTTTTGCATTTTGTGTCTCGACAGTTACTGTGTGGTCCTTTTGGACGGATTTTGGGGAGAGTGGTGGTTTGTTTCTTTTCACTGTTTTCTTGTGTACACTTCAGTGCAGGGTTTGTAGGTAATAGGAGTTTCTTTTTTCTTGTTTTTCTTCTCTTTGATATTTGTCTTCTGTTTCTGTGAATCTTCGTTGATTTTTCTATATTTTTCCTTCGTTTTTTCCCTGTTTTTTTTTGGACGTAGGCCTGCTTATATCGATATCAAATGGATCTTGACTATTGATATGTTTGGACAGAATATCCATAGATTTCTGTCTTGTTGCTGAATGGTTGGAATTATTGTATGCTAGGATGGCTAAGAGCATCTGTTATTTGATGTCTCTTTTCTTATGCGTTTGTCTCAATATTCTCAAGTGCTCGATAAATGTGGAAGGAAATATTTCGACTATCCCGTTTGACTGAGAGTTCTCTGCATTGGTATAGTGAATAAAGACTTTATGTGTCAACAAATTCTTGGATAAATTCATTTTTGAATTTCGTTCCATTTTCTGTGATGATCATATGTGGTATTTCATGATGGTTGATGAATACCAAGAGAGCTTGAGAGTGTTGACAGCAGTAGATCCCTCTATCGGATACGTCTGGCCATATTTTGAATATGCATCCAAAATCGTCAGGAATTGAATAGTTGAGTTGAACTCAGGAAATAGGGGAATTTTTGCACTGTATAATTGAGAATAGTTTCGGAAAATGGGGGTGACGACAACGGGATCTTTTTTGATGCAATCCTTTAATATTGAAAAGCTAAATCAGGATCAAGGAAAGATTTTGTTGATTCGGTGTCAATGAGGAGTTTGAGAGGAGGATTTGCAATCGTTATAGAAGGAAGTTCTCTCTTATCGTCGAAGGTTTGTAGTTCTACTGTGTTTCTGGATTTTGTCCTGGATCCAATAGAAAAGTTACATCTGGTTCCTATTGGTCTTTTTGAACCTGGGATTCTTCAGTTATTTCTTGATTGGGATAAAAACAGTTACAGTTGCTAGCACCAAATAGAAGCAGTTACATTCTTGAAAATGCCAACTGAGATCGAAACTCATTTCCGAATCGAAGTTACAAATAATTCCTAATAGAAGTGGCAACACCGTATTGTCGAAAATATCTCGAAAATATTTGGTGATGATGAGCAGATAATTCGCTTGAAAAATATAATATCATGATTTACTTCTCGACATCTCAGATCATTTATATTTTCTTTCATTTTCTCCCTCGTGAAATTAAGTTTACTAAGTTGAATGGCTGTTGAAATAACTGTTGCTTAAACCATCCGTGTCTTGTTTTTCATTTATGGCAGTTTTACGTTTCTTTATGATTATCATTTCTATCATTGGAAGTTTGTTTCAGTCGTAACCACTTTTGTATTATCAAAATCAAAATAATGTAAATTTTCTGCAGCGTGTTCTCTCAAAGCTGTTTTGGTTCTTTACTAAATAACCAGGTTCCATACTCTCCTGGTCTACAGAAATACGAGTTGTTTTAAATATTTTTCTGTTTGTCCAATGTACACGCCTTTGCATTCCGCACAAGATACTTCTTACTGTTCTGTTCTTCTTCTGGTGTTCTTGTCGTTGAGTTTGAATATTTTTTACAGTATTCTCATTGGTGAAAGCAATTTTCATTTTGTCAGTAGAGAGTACTTTTGCCACTCTCTCAGAGATATGCTTAGGTGATGTATGGATTTTTCTGTGGGTCGAGTTATTTTTCGTTTCATTATTTTTGTTAGGTTCTCGTGATCGGGTATCGTTATATAAACATTTATTGATGAGTTTGGGATGGTAGTTATTTTGCAGCGATACTTTTTGTACCTATGTCTTCTTAGTGGCAAATCGGATGTGATAAATTCAGTGCTTTCTCTATTAAGTTGTGGATTATATTGTTTTTGTTGGAATGCACTGTTTTACTGATAATTGAAGAATCTCTCTGAAGAGGTTGGTGTGTGGTATCAGTCTGTATTGATAACATTACTCTCATTTCTGATGAGAGAGATATCGAGAAAAAGGATTTTTCAGTTTAACATTCGAGTGAATTGTAATCGTAGATAATAATTATTGATAATATTCAACATTGTTTCAATTTGGTCTTTGGAGACTGCAGTGAGAATATCATCTACGTATCCTTTAAAAATCTGGAACAAATCTCACTTTTTGAGTGAGTTATCCGCCTCTCAAATATATCCAGAAAACCTTTTCAATGTACTTATTCTTCAACAAAATAAATCTAAACTTATGGTATAGCTTCAGTGTCTGAGGTGTTGACGTAATGTGATATTTGTAACATATACAGTATTTTGAATTTCAAATATCTGTTTTTTCTTTCATTTAAGTTTTCCATGTGTTTTAAATCTAAATGCACAATGTCATTGTTTCCTTTATAATAATTTTAGTGGCCTGAGGATGACCAAATGAAAGGTCGAAACGTCGACACAGGCAGAATTTGATTTTCTGTTCCACTGACCAACTCCAACAGACTGAAAAGCTCAAATTATATATATATATATATATATATATATATATATATATATATATATATATATATATATATATAAATATAGTTATACGAAGGTAGTAGTCCATACTCAAAGTGGAAGACCAATTTTATTGAAAAAGGAAACACGAAGTAAATATGTTGTGGAGATGACTTCGTGTTTCCTTTTTCAATAATATATATTTATGAATAATTTTGTGTGAGAACAAAAAAGTATGGAAAACGTTGAATCTCTAAAATACCAAACTACAGAATTCAATATGAAAAAACACTTTATCTGTATTTGCCCATCTTTTTACAAACATCTTTTGTGAGATAAGACAACCAGTAATACTCAGAAGGATTGTAGCTAATGAGACAGGTCAAGTACGCAATAATGTAAGATGTAGATATCGTACTAAGCAGAACATCTACCAAAATTCATCAAAATTCACATCCAGCCAAGTTTGTAGAACACCAAATATCTTGAGGAACCTATAAAACAATAAAGTAGAGTCAGTGAACAGTAACATTTACAGAAATAGTCAAATTATACAGAAAAAGCTGAAATTTCATGAAATTAAAAGTGAATAAAATGAAATCACACTGTATAACATTTGCTTTGAACTGAGAAATGATATTGACAGAAAAAAGAAAAAGAAGGAAGAAACTTTTGAATTAAGGAAAATATTAGAATTTGAAAGCATGAACATTGAAAAATATATGTAAATAGATATAATATTGTATATATTATAATTGTGTGTAGAAAATAAGTTAAGAAGGAAAGTGTAGTATTAAGAATCAGCGTTTGAAAGACTGAAATTGAGAAGGAGAAGACTTGTGTTTCAGAAGAAAAATTTGAGTATCACCGTTACTAATGGGTTGTTGACAAGCGAAGCTTAAGAAAGAAGTACTTCAAATTTTGACAAAAGTTTAAATTTTGATAAAAAATAGAAACTTCACATTAAAAGTGACCAAATAGGTATTGTAAGAGTTAGAAATCGATCCCAGTACGAGAGGAAGAAATCAAAGTGCAGATATTGGACGTACCTTGTAAGAAATCCTGAAGAAACACCGGAGCTGAGAGCTGTGCTAAAACCAGGCACAATCCAACCAACAACGGTTTATCCAGGTATTTTGAAATATAAAAACAATCCAAAATATGTTTCTACATAAATAAATTGCGAAGAACTTTTCATCAGAGTAAAATTCAATAGTACATAACCTCATACTCTGAAATTCCGTGGTTGTGACGTTAAAACACAATTATTAGGCTGGAAGTAGGCGGGGCAGATCACCCAGCCTCTGTTGCCTTCCTCCGTGGGCATTGACAAGACTGCTGAAACAAAATCTCCAGAGCATAGCCCTGGTATTTGGATACAGTTCACCCTGTCGCTATGTACTATGCACGCGCGTGGCCTTGAGGCGGCCTGGTCGTAAAGTACTTTACTTGCCTTAGTCCTGAGGCCTGCTACTTTATTGGCGTTGAGCCAAGGTTCCTGCAGGCCTTCTTCGAACCTCCTGCAAATAATGGCTGATGTAGCCTTTGCATGGTGGAGATTCGCCTGCAGGACCCTAATTCTATTGCTCCTGGCGCTGAAAACCCTAACCGGAGCCCTCATCCCCCGTGGTCGCTTCAACCTCCATGGGCATCCGCCTTTGCTCTGTGGGTTTTTCCCTACTGAGCTGGCCGGCGCCCTCTGTGGTCGCGTCCTCTGGGGGGGGGGGAAGTCCTGTGCCCCCAGGGGAACGTTCATGACCGCATATTACACCCTGCGGCCATTCAGCCTTCAGCGCGTTACCTTACACCTTGGCTTGGGTGTTTGGTGCCCTTCTTGGTCTGGCCTCTCGCCCTCGACCATTCCGCCATGGGTGACCCTACCGGTAGCAGTGCTTCCGCCGGCGTGGCTCTCAGGTTCATGGAGGCACGCAAGCCCCACCACCACGACAAGGTGAAGACACCGACTTCAAATTTTGAAAAAAGTTTAAATTTTGATAAAAAATAGAAACTTCACATTAAAAGTGACCAAATAGGTATTGTAAGAGTTAGAAATCGATCCCAGTACGAGAGGAAGAAATCAAAGTGCAGATATTGGACGTACCTTGTAAGAAATCCTGAAGAAACACCGGAGCTGAGAGCTGTGCTAAAACCAGGCACAATCCAACCAACAACATCAACTCAACCAAGTTCACAGACTCATAAAAAATTTTGCATAAGAACTTTCATATCACAAGTTTGTAAATATTAAGAAGAATTTTGAATAGAGATAAGCAAGTAATTAATAGAATAGCAATAAGATAGCTATCTCTTAGAGTTAGGGTAGCATAAGAGTTGGATATCAATTTTCAAGTTTTCAAGAATTTTCTTACTTCATTTTATTTCGTTATTGAAAAGCTTGAACAAAATTAATTAAAATAAAATCAAAAAAACATTTTCAGAACAAAAAACATTTTATTTATTTCTATTTGCAACATCACATTTTATTTCACAAATAAATTGACATCAAGACGCCCAGAAGCTGCAACCCTCCTGAGATTCAGGACAATCTCGTGTCTCGAACGAACGACAACTTCTGAGCTAGCCAAGAAAAGAAAAAGGTAAAAAGGTATAATAAGAGAATTCAACATTTTTAGATTTCACTAAAATTCATATAAATTTCACACACATAAATATCATATCAATATTAGGCTTCCGCGGTCGGATATGTGCTCTCTGGAACTTCCGGTTGAACCGCGTCTGGAATTTTTCTTCTTTCGACGTTTCGGCTCCCACTTTGGAGCCATTTTCAAGACTGCTTGACTTGGTGGCGAGGCCTAAGTCTCCTTAACCCCCAGCACTCATCTTGACAGAGTGAAGATTGTGGTTTGGTGGATGGAGGGATGGTATTTATAGCTGTATGAGAATCCGACGTTGTTGAAACTGTCAGACTGTATGCAGGTCTGGTTTGAGAAGGATTAATTAAGGATTAATTTGTTCGAAGGGATAATAATGGTTTCCAGGAATTGGGGAGTCTTTGTGAGTCGTCTCGTTTGTTGAGGCATTGAGGGCGTTTTTCAATTTCTATTGCTTCGCGAATGATTCTGGAGTGGAGTGTTTTTGCTGTGGCAATGGTCTTCGTGTTGTTGAAGTCAATGTTGTGTCCGGTTTCGTGGTGGTGTTTGAAGAGAGTCGAGGTCATGTCCGAATTACGTACTGCTAGTTCGTGCTCATAGGACCTGTTTGATACTCGTCGGTTCGTCTGTCCTATATATGTTCTCGGGCAATCGTGGCAAGGAATTTCATAAATTCCTTGTGATTCGTTGGGTATTGTATCTTTAGGTGAGCGCAGGAAAGAGGATATTTGATTGTTTGCTGTGAAAACTGTCTTCGTGTTCTCTGAACGTGGGCCTCTGAATACAGTGTGTGTCAAATCAAGGTTTCAGCCATCACTAATATACTAGGTACTTATTAAACGTATGGTATCAAAGTTATGATTTTTCAAATGGAATAACATGTATTGCTTTCCATATTCGAATTACTCTGGAAAAATACTTCTGTGAGGGGTATATACAGCGAGTCAGAAGCAATGCTTGAAATCGTGTAAAAAGAAGACTCATTTTCATGAGAAACCACACTGAAAAGTTTCTTTCAACATGATGAAGTTACAGAAAAAGTAGTTTCACAGACATAGCATAAGTACAAAATGAACATCTTCCGCCTCCTTCCAACACCATCATCAGACGGGTAACAGCATAGATTTCGAGGCAGCTATATAAACAGCGCAGATGAACCATTTCAGAACACTTCGAATTAGGAAAGCCATCGAGATAGAAAAGCATGAAAAAATCCACAAAAGAGACAATTCCCAGAACAAACCAAATGTCTGAAAAACCCTTATCAAAAAATCAAGCAGTTCAGAAAGTGGTCCTTTGGTGGATGCATGGGGTCCGACAATTTCAACAACGTCGGATTCTCATGTGGCCAAAAATACTATTCCTCTATCCACAAAACCACAGTCTTCACTTTGTCAATATGATAGCTGGGGGTTAAGGATACTTAGACCGCGGCACCTAGTCGCGAAGAAGTCTTGAGAATGGATCCGAAGTGGGAGCCAAAACATCGATAGAAGAACGATTCCAGACGCGGTTCAACCAGAAGTTCCAGCAGTCACATATCCGACCGCGGAAGCCAATCCGAGCACATATATGTTGATATGTATGAGGTATGAATAGGTACATCAAAGTGAGGAGGATGCTTCCGTCCACCAGCTGCAGGCTCTTTATGAAATTCTCGCATCGTCCACTTTTGAGATGGAATTTTGAACATTTATCTACCCCTGATCTCTATTCCAGTAACACACGTGAACTCTTTCCAGACGCATGAAACTCAAGGCCATCCATATAAAGGAGAGAGACAGGTTACCTTGTGACTACGGTATGCCGCAGTTGTATCTCTAGCTCCTTCTGAATGCCAAAGAATAACGACAGAGTTGAGATGCCAGAAAGAGGGCTCTATTTGAAATTCACTTCGATCTGATAATATGGTGAAGGGAGTGTCGGTCAAAATTTTAGTCAAAAAAGAAATGAGAGGCTTTTTTTGAAAAAAAAACTCTAATTTTCGACATGGACCTTTAAGCCTATGAAAAGTATTCTCAACCGTTTATTCAGGTATCCCCCAATGCAGATGGTCTTATTATTCTTATGACATTATTTAACAGAATAACCAAGCAATTGAAAAAATGCAAATCTGATTGTGAAGTCTATCGTGTCCTTCAATACTAAATTTTCAATACAAGGTCTAATTTATTATAAAAATGTCGGTTGAACGACGTTATTATTTTCAACGTTTGAAGAATGATATTTCTGTTTGTCGAAAATTTTGTATAGCGAAACAGGTGTCGTGGTTTTGTGAACCTCATGAATATTTCAAAAAACATATAAGTATTTTTATATCTTTCATGTAAGGAGATGACGCCACATTGAGGGTTGTCGTGTTCGGTAACCATCTTGTGAAAACACAAATTAGTTTCAACGCTCCTATACCCCTACGTACGTCAATGAAAATCGCATCTGAATCCAAGTGAGATGCGGTGTTATTATTGCAGCTTATGGGTGGCCTATCATTATGTTTATACAAATGTTGAAGGGAATTATTGTATGCAAAGAACCGCATTGCCAACCGGCCTGTTATTAAAGAGAAATTATCAATTGAATTCAAACTCGAGTTGTTGAACCCTATGATGTCCGCCATGTATGGTCCATACTTGTACTATTAGGCAAATGATTCAAGAATATTATCACTGTGGGTTAGTTTGAGATAACAATGTTGATGCTTTGCAGTGCTATTTCGTTGATTACGTTTTGGTTTCACTTCACTCAAGTTACGATACTACATTTGATGCGCCTTCGAAATGGAGATAAATGTACTCCTTTTCTCGCCATTGATGCGTTATTGGTAAGTTCATCATCCAGATACGCCTCTATCGGAAAATATTTGAACTATTCCATCACGTAAAACAAAAACAAACTTCTGAAAGTGAAATTATGGTACATTTCTCTAACACATTCACACACTGATTAGTCTACACATTTGTTTCACACAGAACTTTGTCAAAATTCGAAAAACACAAGGTACAATACAACGTAAACAATAGTAAACATATGTTTTTGACAGATTACGATCAGCTGATTACGGTTTGTTGCCGACATTTTTGAACAGACATCAGCGCCCTCATCGGTAGATATTCTTCCCAATACACAAGTTATCAGAATAGTCTGAAATTTCTTGGAATTCTTGAATAATAACTGAACTCCACTGCACTAGAATTTTGAAATATATATGATGATGACATATTTTGTCAAAAGTCAAGAATGGTTTTTTTCACTGAGACGCTTATAGCGAATTGACGTTCTTCTCTTATCAATACATCTTCAACGTGGTTATGTTATACTCATAATGCCACCAATCCAAAAGCAATAACTTTTTTCATATTCGGCATTGAAAGTGCCGGTTTGCATTTTTCACTTTCGAAGAAAAATCAGTAGGTAAATATAATAAGGATATTTTTGTTTTGTTTTGTATGTCTGCTAGCATGGGGGACGGATGAATAGGAGCCAGAAGCTAACATTTGAATTGGTTTTCCCGAAATTATTCCTAGAACCCCACTAGCACTTCATCCTATTTGGAGAAAGTACAATGAACCTATAATGAGGCCTGAATGCAGTGAGCTGCGCTTACCCTCCAAAAATTTCCAGATCCAGAATATCGTACCGTAATAGACTGAATAGTACTTCTCAAGCGACCACATAGGAAAAAAAACACATATCACACTTTCTACTCCGCACGAGTGTCAATAAGCCGTCAAACCCGTGAATCCTGTAAGATTTACAGAGGTTATTATTAATTGCTATTCCTTATTGATATTATTTACATAGAAACTGCACTAAAAACTGATTATTTAGAAAAATAAAGAAAAAAAAAAGTGTTGACGCCAAAATCGAACCCAACCTTGCGATTATCTCACCAGATATTCTACCAACTGGGTTAATTCAGATTTGAATTAACGTTATCTGAGATATGTACTTATAACTCGTAAATCAATTTACATTAATCTAATTATGATATTTCTTGTATTGTCATTTATTTTTTTGTTTCCAAATAATTCAATTTGTTTCACAGTTGTATACGAAAAGTAATTACTTATTGTCATTTTCCAAAATGTTGTATGAAAAGCTACTATAGACTCTTAGCGGGAAATATGCTTTATTAACAATCTATAACAACTCTTTTTGGGAACTGTTTGTTCGCCCTTTTTGTTGACTGTCAGTCCTGTCATAAAACTCTCAATTACACAATACAGAATGTTACTACATTCCTCCCTCACTAGTGAGAAACTGCATAGTCCTGGTACCACTTAGGTGGTCGCCTATTTCGGTCTGGATTCCTCCGGGGAACGTTGAACGCACGTAGGCTGGTAGACGCATCTTGATTCGATGAAGTTACTGCATCTGACTGAGGAGTTACTGCATCTGGCTGGGAAGTTACTGCATCTGGCTGAGGTATAGCTGGTAATGGTTCTTGAATTTCATCATGGCTCTGATTTGGACTAGACTGTTCTTCAATCAACTGGCTGCTGAAGCTAGATGGTAATAAGGTGCCCTGTGAAATGGTTTCCTCAACTTTCCTTGAAACAGATTCTTCTCTACTCATACGTGGTCTCATTTGATCAGCATGTTTCCTTTTGGGTGTACCTTGAACATCTACTATGTAGGAAGATGGTCCAGTTCTTTTCATTTTATTTCCAGGAAGAGATCCTTTTCCTAAAGTATTGTTTAGCCATACTGCTTCATTGTCTTCAAAATCTTGGGAGCGACATCCTTCATCGTGATAAAGTTTCTGTTTCCACATTGCTTTTTCCATATTTTTAGAAATGTCCGGTTTCAGTTGATCGAAAAGGGTCCTGGGGCATTTCCTCAACATCAGTTCACTGGGTGTTCGGCCGGTAGATCTCTGTAGTGTATTTCGGTATGAGAACAAAAACTGAGATAAACGTGTTTCGAGATCTACATTTTTGTCACTTGCATTTAAGCGATCTTTAAAAGTGCGAACAGCTCTTTCAGCAATCCCATTCGACTTGGGATGGTAAGGAGTCACTAGAATGTGATGTATGTTTTTTTTAGGCAGAAGTTTTTGAATTCATTAGATGTTAGTTGAGGCCCATTATCAGATACTATAAACTTCGGAAGACCAAACCGGGCGAAAATGTCGTTTAAAGCATCAATTGTCTTCTCAGATGTGGTACTCGCCATCGGAACTACTTCCAACCATCTTGAATAGGCATCAGTAACAATAAGCCACATTTTGTTTTCAAACGGGCCAGCAAAGTCGATATGAATGCGGGACCATGGTTCTGGCGGAGCACTCCAGGGATATAACGGAACATTTCTATCATTTTGTTTTGATTCCTGGCACGATGTGCATGATTTGACATGATTAATTAAATCCGAATCTATGTTGGGCCAGTAAACATGATATCTGGCAAGAGATTGCATTGCGCTTATTCCCGGATGTCCGTCATGCAACATTTGGAGAATATCATTGCGAAGTGATTCAGGAACGCATATTCTACCTTTCCATAATAGAATATTCTCCTCAAACGAAAGTTCGTCTCTTTTTTCATAGAATGGAATAACCTCAGCGGAAATATTTTTTTTATTTGGCCAATATGTCGATAGAAAACGAATTACTTGTTGAAATACTTTGTCTTTTTCAGTGTCATTCATAAGTCTTTTTTTAGAGACGGGCAAATTTCTTGTGCGCAAGTGGAGTAATTGACCCCGACTAGGAAGTCCCAATTCTTCGCTCTGTGACAACTTTGAATCATCAACAGGTAAACGTGAAAGAGCATCGGCTGCTGAGTTTTCTTTACCACTATGATATTCAATACTATAATTTTTGGAGTTTGTCTACTTTCCCCAAAAATTCGCTCAAGAGGTTTATGGTCTGTTAAAAGAATGAAATGGCGGCCGTAAATATATTGACAGAATTTAGTCACCGCAAAGACCAAAGCCAAAGCTTCTTTATCTATAGTCGAGTATCTCATCTCTACATCATTGAATTTTCGAGAAGCGAATGCTATCGGCTTCATTTTGCCATCTGAAAATCTATGAAAGAGAACACACCCTGCTCCTTTATTACTCGCATCACTGGAAAGTACTAATGGAAGATCGTGACTGTAATGGACAAGAGTATCATTAGAAGTCAATTTTTTTTTCAAGAGTCTGAAAACTTTTTCTTCTTCATCACTCCATTTCCAACTTTGTTTTGTTTTTAGTAATTGATAAAGAGGTACGCATGCAACGTGTAGATTTTCTATGAATCTGCTATAAAATGTGATAGAACCCAAAAATGAACGCAGCTCACGTGTGTTGCTGGGTGATGGCATATTCAAAATTGCATGTATCCTTTCATTTGTGGGATGGAGTCCTTCGCTATCAATTTTGTGACCCAAAAACGTAACACTATTTTTCAGCCAATGACATTTCGAATTTTGTGTTCTAATACCAGCATTCTGAAGTTTATGTAAAACTCTTTCTATGCGTGCCATGTGTTCAGTGATGTTAGATGCTGTTACCAATATATCGTCCAGATAACATACGACACCTTCCAGACCGGATAATATCTGATCCATTGTTCTCTGGAATAAAGATGGAGCAAAAGAAACGCCAAACGGAAGACGCTTGTAGGCGAAATAACCTAAATGGGTTATTATCACAAGATATTTTCTGGAGTCTGGATGGACTTCGAGCTGAAGATAAGCATCCTTCAGATCAATTGTCGTGAAATATTTTCCCCCACTCAATTTGGCCGTAATATCCTCAAACCTAGGTAAGGGATAATTATCAATCTGTACATGTGGATTAATGGTGATTCGAAAATCCCCACAAATTCTAACATTCCCATTTGATTTCATGACTATGACAATAGGAGAAGCCCATTCTACGGGAGTACAGGAAGTATCAATTTGTTCAAGGACATCTTCATCAACAAGTCTATTAATTCCTGCTTTCACTTGTGATTGTAATGGAATTGGTACGTTTCGTGCTCGAAATGTCTTAGGAACAACTTTATTGTCGATATAAATTTTCGCAAAATGACCTTTTATTGTTCCAAGTTTACCATTGAAGAGCTCTTTATAATTCGATAATAATTGATCAATCATATAATTATTTTCTTGCACTATAAGATTTTTCGAGTGAGTTTCGTCAGAATGACATTGATTCGATGAATGTTGGTTGTCAGTATTTGACATTTTACATAAAACTGAACCAGGTGGAAGCTCAAGTTGAAAAGCCTGATGCCAATTTAAACCAAAAAGTGGAACGTCATTTGATTCAACCACATATAAACTACAACTTCGTTCTTTGTCAAAAGCTTCCACCGTTACATTTGTGATACCCTTAGTTGGTATTTCTAAATCAGTATATGCTATCAAATTACTGGTTTTCTCAAGAATTGGTTTACCAATTTTTTTCCAAATTTTCTTACCTACAACGGAGTGTGCTGCCCCAGTGTCGTAAAGCATATTTATGGAAATTCCGTTAATCTTTATTTGTATCATTGCCCTACTACGAGATCCAACGTTTTTAACGTGAGTTGTATCTGTTATACTACCATTTTCCGAATCATTACTCGAATCACTCGACTCGTTGCTTTCCCGAACGTGTCTCGTACCCTTTCGTGTAGCATGTTCCAGATTTTTTGCGTTTCCGGAGGATATGCACACACGCGCAAAATGGTTTTTTTCTGAACATTCTGAGCAAATTTTTCCTATCGCAGGACATTCGTTTTTGTTTTGTGTTTTTGATTACCGCAAAAAATACAATCCTTTGACGGATTTATGATTCTCTTGTTTTTATAAGATGATTGGTGGTGTTTGGATGGAGATTTGTCGTGTTTGTTGAGTTTTTTCTGAATTCTGTTTGTATATGTTTTCTGTTGAGAATGTAACGTTAGCTTTTTCGCCTGAATACACGCTTGTTCAAAAATTGTCGCGGAAGCTTGAACTTCCTCTAAAGTGGCTGTGTTGTTTGTATGTGCTCTTATTAGTTGTTCCTGCCATTCCGGGTAATTAATTCCAATAATGAGTTGATCCCTCAATCGTTCTTTGAGACTGTCTCCAAAGTCACAGTTACCTGCTAGTCCTCGTAATGCGTTAACATATTGATTCATCATATTTGCGATATCGTGATGCAAAACTAATTCTTTCTGTGAAAATATACGTTTGTTTGCCGTAATACTTATTCAGTGTAAGTTTAAGTTCATCGTATGTTTTGTTAGTTATAGATTCTGGTTTGAAATGCTCAACTAGAATACGAAACGGTTCTGGACCCACCTTAGTCAGAAGTAGATTTCGACGTTTCTCCCTGGAATCATCTGATAAAAGACCGTGCATGAGTAGTTCCATCTCGAATCTTTGAAGATAATATTCCCATTCTTCTCGGTTTGAGTCAAATCTCTCGAAGTGGAAGTTCTTCACGTAATCGTTTTCGCTCATGGTGTCCGGCAGTTAAATCTCGTCGACAAATGTTGTATGAAAAGCTACTATAGACTCTTAGCGGGAAATATGCTTTATTAACAATCTATAACAACTCTTTTTGGGAACTGTTTGTTCGCCCTTTTTGTTGACTGTCAGTCCTGTCATAAAGCTCTCAATTACACAATACAGAATGTTACTACACAAAATAAACGTTAATTATCGTTATTTCACTATTAGAGTAATTGTAAATTGTTGTGCACTATTCATAGAAACAATATTCAACATAGACTATTGCAAAAAAAAGTGATTTTTCACACTCGTGGGAATGTCGCATTTGTGTTTTTCAATCATGAAACGGAATTCGTGGAAGCATCATCAAAAAATTTACCATCCGCAGACCGTTTCATGGTGATGGAATATGGAATTCATGAAGAACGACCATCGTTTCAATGCAGTTGTATTCCGAAATGTAAAAGCAACAGCGTGAGAACTTATGTTGAAATCATTCCAAACATTTTTCTATAATTAAGTCAATGTATAGTTTCCATATCATTTAAACAACCGTTCTTAAATTCTTATTTACAGGATATATTTTAATCATATCATTGAGTATGTGCACTTTACAGTGCAACCAGAGCCCAGATTTTGTTCCGAAATCATTATGTTCTAATTATTATTGATGACATAAGAGAGAAGGTTTTGGAGGTTTTGTTTTTTATTATGGGTGCACCGCAGCAACACTGTTTACGATAAAATAATGATGCTTCCAGTGACTCCGATATGAGTAGTGACGTATGTCATCTGACGTATTGGCACTGGCGGTTCATGTCATTTTTAGAGTTTAAATTTATAGATGGATTGAATCGTTTACAATTTTTTTTCTCATTCTCTTGGTTTTCGTGTAGTTGGCTGTTGATTTGTCTTACAGCATAATTTTCAAAAAAAATGGAAAACACCGAATTCTATTTGAACAAGTCTGCAATATTATTTCCATGAAACAGATACCAACATGCTGTGGGTACCCTTCAAAATCATATTTTTTTTAAAATCATTGTTGTCCTACGAACGAGTAATCCTCAAAAGCCTTAACTTGTCAGAACTAGTTGGATGCATACAAGTTCATCATTAAATGCTTCGTAGGATCAAAACAAATATCGGTTCCGATCAGTTTCGAAGTTCCTCATATCAAACTTGCTTCAATTTTTTTTGATCCTACAACCCCTTCCTGTTATTTTTGCTGTTCCTGAATCTGAGCATTGAAATAACATTTTCTGTCGGTAGAAAATTTTTAGATAGAGATCAATCACTGTAACACCAACCCTAGTAAAAAATTACAGAAGTTGTAGTTTCAGTTGCTTGATGCTAAAAAATACGAAATTTGCAAAAAATCAGTGTCGCACATTTTTTTGATAAAAAATGTTGGTTGAGGTACCTTCGGGAACGCCATTGGACATTACGATTCCAATCTTCTAAGGGGAAATCAGCTTTTCACTACACAAAATAACAGTGCCGAATTTCAACAGAATCGGCTCAAGGATTATTGAGACATTCACAAATATTGACACCTTACCTTGTATCTTGAAAACGAAACATTACGAATCCTACGTTTCTATGAAAATACTCTTCGAATCATTATTATTATGTGGCAGCGTGAATTCCGAAAAAAACTGTACTTGGAACAGAAAATATGTGTTGAAAATTCGTTCACTAAGAGATTTTCATAGTTTTTTGGTTTTACTCACTCGATCCAAGTAGAGAAAATCACTGGGTTAATTTTGGAATAAACGATGAATTTTTCGCGCATTTTTTTAAAAACATCATCTACTATTGAATAAAAGGTAAAAGCCTGTTATTCGATCCCCCGAGCTTTTGAAAAAAGTTTTTTCAACTTACGTATTTTGAGCTGCTGAACACGAATCTGAAGTAAAAACGTGTTCGAAGCTAGGGCCCTTCAAAGTTGAAAAAATGCATTTTTGGTATTCGTTTTTGTACCAAAAATCCAAAATGATTTCACACGATTCTGATCACCACGTCACCACTAGATCTTATTTCATCACCAGGTTTTCGAACCAATTCTCCATTATTTTCACTATAACCATCTTTTTTTGACTGAGCTATGTTTCATGTTGACGTAACTTCTAGCAAGTTTGACATATTCTAGATTGAATTTGATTTTGTCACGAATACTATATGCTCAAGAATTATTCAGACATTTACAAATGTTGACACCTTGTATCTTAAAAACAAAGCACTGCCGAACCTATGTTTATATGAATTTGGCATACAAAATACAAAAATATTTTTCCAAATCGAACTCACAGTTACCGATATAAATGGAGCACAGACTGTTATGATTCGATGCTGAATATATAATGGCTCACAATAGTTTCCCAATTTTGCCCTGCACAAATATCAAATGGGCCTCTTTTGCATTATAACAACACTTTGCAGGAACTCTTTACTGCAAACCTCTATACCTTACGTGGAAGGGAATGAAGGCAAATTATGCTGTTCTTTTTCAATCCAAGTTCTTCAGAAACTGCCGTCATAACGTAACATCCAGATGCAAGTATTTTGTTCAATTCGAATATTGGTCGTCGAATTTGAGTTTGTTGTTGATATGTACTCTCAAGTATTCTGTCGTTTACTTTGTCTCCAGAATGTTCGAAACTAGTCATCCTTGAAGTAGGCTCATTTGTTGTTGAGTCGCAACATTCTTTTACCAGTGACATATCTGTTTCAGTTTACATAATTTGTTTCGAATAATATTTCTTTGGAAGAACTTAATCACGAAATATTCAATTTAACCAGAGTTTACCAATTTTTTGGAATGTATGTATGTATAATAATAATAATAATAATTAAACATTTATTATCCACATAATTTGAAGTTTTACAACATCATAGTCTTACAACAGCATAGTGTTACAGTAATGTGGATAAAAGGCTACAATTGGTTCAGTTGTGGACGAATCCACCCCTGCTCTTCCACCAGTGCCAGCGAGATTGAGAAAATAGATTTGAGAAGCAAATAAATAATAGGCTGAGTGCGAGAAGAAAAAGAAAAAGAGAACAAGGAGGGAGGAAAGGAAAAGAGGCGGGTGAGATAGAAAAAGGTAGAGAAGGGTGAGAGAGGAGATATGAATTCATAAAAAAGTTTATTTTTGCGTGGAAAAAAGTTATTTTCCATATTTTAATTTGAAAGATTTGGTAGATAAAGTTAGCATTGTAGGATCTAATTTGTGCAGTTTGTTGATACAGACTGCCAGGCCATAGGAGAATGACCGTTTGAAAATCATTCTCCTATGTCCCGGCACACGAAGAAGGGTTTTTTGTCGGATATTCAAATTATGAATATCTGTTCTGTAAGTTAATTTGTTATGTAAATAGGGGGGTGTTTTCGTTAAGTAGATTTTATGGGCCAAACATGCAAAATGTAGAGTTCTTCGGTTATACATATGCAACCATTTCATTTTCCTAAACTTCTCTGAGATGTGGTGATATTTTCTTATTCCATAAATCAATCGAACGCAAGAATTTTGAAGCCTCTGAATTCGTCTCGAGTCATTACTGTCTAAGCAAGGACCGTACACTTCATCGCAGTGATTGAAATGTGATAATACTAGCGAATCACATAACATTTTTTTCATATCACACGAGAGAAATTGCCGTTGGGAATAAATCATTTTGAGTGAGGCATATGCAGTTTTCAGTTTAGAGGATATATGTTCTTTAAATCTCAATTTGGTGTCGAGGACTAGACCTAAATTTTTGCACTGTGTTACGATTGGTATTGAGGTACCTACAATTTCAAGTAACACTCTATCCTCGACTAGTGCCAAAGTACTATACAAAAAATAAGAGCTTTCGATTTTTTAGGGTTTATTTTGGGACAGTGCTGTCGGGAGGTGTTGGCTAATTTCTCGAGATCTCTGTTGATGCGCTGAATTCCATCGGATACATCAGTATATTGAAATGAGAAATATAGCTGCGTGTCATCTGCATAAAGGTGGTAGTCACAAAACTTGAGCGAATCGGGAAAGAGTGATGTATACAAAGTGAAGAATAATGGTCCAAGAATACTACCCTGAGGCACTCCACATGTGATACTCTGGGATGTAGATATCTGACTACCGATTTGTACTACTTGTTTTCGGTCGTTCAGATACGATGAGAGAAGGGAACAAGCTGTTTCACTGAAATTATAGTATTTAAACATAGCTGCTAGAATATCATGATTCAACATATCAAAGGCTTTCGAAAAATCTAACAATATCAGTACAGATATTTTTCCACCATCAATGGTTCTCAATAAGTCATCAACAACATCTGCAAGTGCCGTGGCGCAGCTATATCCCTTTCTGAACCCGGATTGCTTCATAGGTAAAATGTTGTTTTCAATAACAAAGTCTCTAATTTGAAATTCAATTGCCCTTTCAAAGACTTTTGAAAGAACTGGTAAAATACTTATTTGCCTCAGATCACTATATTCTTTAGGAGAACTTACTTTTGGGAGTGAAATCACTTTAGCAAATTTCCAATCTGAAGGAAAATATCCGACCAATAAACACACATTGATAATGTGGACAATGATGGGAACTATTAGGGGACAGCATAACCGGATAATAGTAATATTGAGATCATCATTTCCGGAGGCTTTACTACCAATTTTATTTATTACATCAGTTACAGTTTCTTCGTTTACCAATTGAAAAATGAATTCGTTCCTGATATCATTTTTTTTATTGTTTTTATAATAATCAAGTAAATTATTGTCCATCGGAATGTCCCTTGTAGCGTTTAGAAAAAAGTTATTTATATCTTCGACTGAGTTCAAATGTGAAGGAATTTGTATGATTTTCTACTCAGGGAATGTGAGGGATTCATTACTAGTAGACTGAGACCATGACATAATTTTTGAACCAATTTTTCACAGTATGCCTTCGAGAGAGAAAATAATCGAAGCTCGAACAGGTTGTGTCGTGCAAACAAAATTACGCGCTTCGTGATACTTCATGTAGAAACCAGGATTTTTGTTTGTCGAGTTTAAAACTCATTTTGGACAACTTTTTACATGGCTGTTTTGTATTTGTTACATATAAAAATATCGTTATAATCACAATAATAATGAAGGAATACTGTTTCAAATGTTACAAGGTGAGTCAAACTCGACTAGAAGTGTTACGCAAAAATTTAATAAAAACCACCGTTTTACCAATGAAATGTGATAGTAGATTATAACACAAGTCAATAATGATGGAGGATTCTCGAGGAATTTTTACGAACCGAGCAGCGAGGGAGTAATATTCCGAAAGAATAATAGTCATTACGAGTAATATACTTTATTTCATTAACAACTAATTTATTCATCATAAATAAATGATTCTTCAGTTTCATTTATCTCAATACAAATACACAAACACTACCTACGCGTTTTTGACACTGACACATTGGAGTTTGGTTACATCTTTTGTGATAGAACTACAAGAGAGAATAAATCAATCAATGTTTGTATTTATTCAAATCGTCTGCCTTCACATATTCATATCAGAAGTTAACAAAATGGCATACTGTAAATAGTGGTAGAAATTGTTTTTTTTACATGTTCACAAGCAATTCAGCGAGAGTGGTATACCACGGATTAGTAATCCTCGTTCATCAAAGGATATTTAGGGCTATAAATCAAATATCGAATGCAAATCTAGCCTGTGAAAAATTGATCAACATTATCGAAAAAACTAGCAAAATGATTGTCGAATAGAACTACTACTATATACTTCCAAAAAATATTCCTCAAAAATGTTCTTCAATCTCACGATGAACGTTTTGAGATTTGAAACAGTATGCCTCCACTATTTTTCTAATCTACGGAGTTTTCATGAGTGATGAATGCATGGCAGCCTGAAAAAAGTTGTCCAAAATCATTCTCAGACTCAACAAACGAAAATCCTGGTTTCTACATGAAGTATCACACAGCGCGTAATTTTTTCTGCACGACACGACTTGTTTGAGCTTCGATTATTTCCTCTCTCGAAGGCATACTGTGAAAAATTGGTCCAAAAAATATGTCACGGCCGCTCGTTCTGTAGCCATGTACCACACTGTATCTTGATTATGATATAAACAACATCCCATTCAGTCTCTTTGCCGGCTGTATCAAAGGGACTGCTAATCTTGACCGCTCGTAATAAAATATAATTGATTCATTTTATAAGTATTTGTGAGTTTGAACTGATCAAAGAAATCTCTAAAACCAACATCATTAAACTGCAACCGGTTGGAATATCCGTCTTCAAAAGGCAGCAGTTGGTCATGGTATGTAAATTATAAACTGCAATCATTAAACTCTTAATGAATTCGAAATCATTGCCTGCTATTAGTAGACTCTTATTTTCTCTGGCTTGACTCATTCGATGTGTTTGTATCCGAGGTAGCTTGATATGTCTCGTTCCGTGAATTACCAAGTAAGAAATATTCGTCTGGTAAGGTATAATGCGAAGTTCCATTGCCCATGTTATTTAACCTATTGAAACCTGTCAAAAGTTTATGGAGTCGAAATACTAAGATCACCATTATAAATACAAACCATTCAAATCAGTAATGGAAAAAATTATATTATTATAAATTCCAAAGGAAAACGAAGTTTAATTTGAAGCAAATCATTGTCTGAATGTGGATTACAGACTTTTACCGAATAAAAAACAGCTCATAACTCGCAGAAAACTATTTATTTTCTTGGAATAAGATGTCAGCAATCCAGTCACTCCCAACTGGAACAAAATATCCGCAGGCTCCCCTTCGGTGGTTGTTGACCATAAGCTTCCAAAATTAGGGCGGGGAAGCGGCTGTTAAATTTCTAAATTTATTTATTTATGGGTTCTGTGCCTCAGACCATTCAGCCTATTGTCGGCAATGATTGAAGTAGGGAAACGAATTATCTAGACTAGGTTGGAAAAGCGATGTCCAACGAGGGGGCAACATAATCTCAGAAGAACAATCGTTTTGGCAAGGCATGATGAACCCTTCAGTCTCCGACTTCATCTCATCTGACATGAGAAAGGCAAATGCTAGCTTGACAGTCAGACCATGATCCCCGATGTTCTTGAAGAAGACTCCATGCATTATCATTATTATTTTCATTATAAATATTATATCGTCGTAAAAAACACTCTAGTAGGGTCCGTACTCCCCACTGCTCCGCGTTACTAGTAATAACTAGTACTAGTAATAACTAATGACCACTCCCCGAAGCACGGGGTAGCTGATCACTGGCTCCGAAATTCTTGGGTCCTGAGAAGACGCAATGAGCCCAGACTAACCGCCTTCTGCATGCAGCTGACCAAGATCTCTGCCGCATTGCGGCATGACGGTATGGTCTTGAGTTCCAAGAGTAGCGTTGATCTGGAACCACCCTGAACATCTATTGGGATTTCAAATTAAGATCGCAGTGCCATGTTGGAGAAAACTTCAGCTACTGATATGCATCACTTTGACAATACTTGACATTTGTTTGAAAATTCAATAACTTAATTATTTTATTATTGATTATTATCGTTTCTAGAGTGTTATCTGACTTTTTATGTAAGTGTTACCTGTAAATTGAGTCTAATAAACATTGAATGAATCGAAGGTTTTTGTATAAAGTGTATATTGAAAATTTTTGATTCTATTGCAAAGCGCTTTCGACTTTCGTCATCATCAGTGCTAGCCTGGAAGTAAATACTCTGATTGAAAAGAGAACTATATGAAATTTTAAATTTTGAGGTTATGAAAATTATGAAACTGGGTAGAGTACTTACTCGTCAGGGTACAGGAAGCATCTTTGACATAAGAGCTGTATACATAGTAAAATTTGATTTATATAAAATTAGTTAAACCAGCGAAAAGCGTGCTGGGAAGTTCAGGCCATGTGACTGTGTCAATGTCAAATGTCACATGGCCTGAACTTCCCAGCACGCTTTTCGCTGGTTTAACTAATTTTATATAAATCAAATTTTACTATGTATACAGCTCTTATGTCAAAGATGCTTCCTGTACCCTGACGAGTAAGTACTCTACCCAGTTTCATAATTTTCATAACCTCAAAATTTAAAATTTCATATAGTTCTCTTTTCAATCAGAGTATTTACTTCCAGGCTAGCACTGATGATGACGAAAGTCGAAAGCGCTTTGCAATAGAATCAAAAATTTTCAATATACACTTTATACAAAAACCTTCGATTCATTCACCAAAAAGTGTATTCAGCTTCCCAACTTCATTTAATAAACATTGTACTGAAAATATCACACCTCTACTTTTCGACCAATAAGATGACTCGATTTTGACTAGTTACCATGGCAACTATAAAAAAGCGGAAATTTTTTCTAGGCTTCACGATATTGAAGTAGACATTTTTTGACAGTTCCAAAAATAAACATGTGATCTACAACCATTAAATAATGTAGATATACCTGTGAATAATGTAAAATTTCTATAAGATTTAACATTCTCATTTATTATTCGATATAAAGTTTAATTAAACAGAAAACACAAATTTGTTCAATTATTATGCATTAACAATTTATATTTCAAAACATGTAGGGTGAACGAACATAGTAAGATATAAATGTTGATTAAATACTAACCCATCCTCCCTTCTCAATGGTGAATAGAAAGGTGACGACAAATCAATTAGATGATTGTGTTTCAAGATATATTTTTAAAATTTCGAAAAAAAATTGTTCAAATCTCTTTCAGGCAAAAGTCCATATATACTTGACATCGGCAGCAAACTTTCTTGGATTTTCGTGAACAAATCATTCGTCTCTAGCGCTTCCTGGTCGCAATCTTCCATTGAATGTGTTGTTGAATATATTAATTTTGGATGACATATTCAATTCTTTGCAGTATTTACATAAATTATTCTCTTCAAAGCATTCAATTTTTATCAAATTGTTTAACGCGAATGCTTACATGAAATATTTAACATGAGAATATCTCTGTTTGCTGGTTTACTATACAGAAAGTCAATATAGTTCACCAATATGAACTTCATCTAGCAAAAGCATGGCCGCCTATTAAATCACGGTCACCTACTGCAACAAACCATGTTGATATTATATTAGTATATTACATTAGAAGTGTTATGGATTACTTCAACTATGAAATCAGTAGAAGTGTGAGCACTTCTAACGGCAATGTTGAAATTTCACGAATGAATTGATCATGTAAAGCTGGTGCTGATGGAAAGTGTAAACATATGTCAGCGTTTCTAATTCTTTCGACAAGATATTTGATGAACAAAGCGATTATAGAGAATATACTATTAGTAATAAGATCAACTTTGTTGTTAGACAATATTTTTCAGAATTGGAAGAAATATCAAAAACCCAACTGACAAGGGCGCCGTTTCACAAGGGCAAGGGGGGGCGGACGCCCCTCCCCAGATTTAAGATTTTTCAGTCCATACTCCGCGTAAGACACTATATCGACCTAATTTTGATTTTTGGTAATACTTTGGTCGCTATGGGCACCTTTTATTTTAAATTCTTTCTGTGGAACTCACGCTATTGATTATCAGAGGTTTAAATTCATATAGTATTTTCTAACAAAAGTGACCACTTATAATGAGTGTAAAACTCAAACATACTCTGAACAAGATGGTATTGAACGTGATTTTCAAAAGTTTATATTAAGATTTGTAATACACCAGAATATGGAACGAAAAGCAGAAATCATTTGAAATATCTGTTCACTATAGTGTCTCTTGCTCGAACTCCAGCTTCGTGAATGGGGTTTGGGATATTATTGACATTATGTGGAATTGGCTCATCTATATCATTTAAATGTTTTCAAAAGGAATATTTTCCTCAATACACTTATTGTGCAATACTGCACATGCCTTGACAACACTGCACATGAAATGAGGGTTGTATCGTGCAGACCTTTCTTTAAAAAGACATCTGGATCTCGTTTTCATTAAACCGAAGCACCTTTCGAAACAGTTTCTTGCTCTTATATGCGCAATATTATAGAGTGATTCTGCGTCATTTTGTGGCTTTAAAAAAGGAATCATTAGATATGGTTGCAGAGGGTATCCACTATCACCTAGAAACCATACCTACTCATTGTGCTCATGTATACTCTTATGAATTGCTGTGCTTGTGATATACGCCATATGAAAGAGTCATGAGTTGAACCACCAAAGTTCGCAAAAAGTGATCGAATTCGCAGTATATGATCGCAAATTGCCTTGACATTAATAGAATGGAACCCTTTTCTATTAATTTAATTATGTTCCTCTGTTCTTGGCTTCAAAATAGCAATATGAGTTCCATCTATACAACCGATACAGGAAATGCAAAGCGATTCATTGAGGGTTGAATGGAAGAGCAGGATTTCACATCCTCGGTGCGAAAGACTGAATTCCGCCCTTTCACCAAAATTTGTTAATTTCTGGTGAATAAAGACATTATTATTATTATTATTATTATTATTAAATTCCATTTTGATAGAATTTCGTTCTTGAACCAAAGTTGGTAGATAAATGTGGTTATCTATAATATTGAGAATAGCCTCGGTTACCATATGAATGGATCGATGTACCAGAGTTTGACTTAAACCGCAATTGTATTCTTCTCCAACACATCGTTGGTATGATCCTGAGGCATAAAATCTCAAAGCACAAAATACTTTGTCTTCAGTGAATGTTCCTTTTTCATTAGAGGGATCCAACATGAATGGTGAAATTACCTCAATAAGCCTTTTCGCTAACTTTTAATTCAAACGGAATAATTCTACAAATCTATTATCAGGCAGCATAAATGGATTACTTGATGCACTCAATTCTTGTCTTCGTTGAATTAAACTTGAATTTCTGTTTCTCTCAACTTCTGCCAAAATTCATTGATGAACTATTGGTAACATTTTCGATTTTCAAGGCAAACGTGAAGATTATATTTACCTACTATTTTCAGTTATAATTTTATTATCAAATACAATTATTATATAGTGTATTGATGTTATTCATATTTATATTGGAAGTAAACTTAAATACTTTTCGAGTTTTGAATGAGCCACCGAAAATATTTTTGACATGCAAGCATACGTCAATATTTAGTGTACACCATCCCATATTCCGACGATTCCCGAAGATAAATTCGATCGTAGACTAGCATCGCTTCTTCTCTGAACATCGAATTTCCTATCGAGTCGAACGATAGTCGACACTCGTGAAATAGAATCCCGCTGCAGTTCTAAACAATAACAATGAGAGCGGCAACACTGCAAACACATCACTTTCGACTGTCATTGCAGTATGACATCACAACAAATTGGTTATGGTTCGAAAATAAATTCATTTTTTGACAAACTAATGGTTTTGAAAACGAGTGAATAAGAGAGTGAGTGGTGTTTGATTAGACGAAGGACCAAATTTGTGTGTTCAAACAACAAAAATTTGATGTGAAAAATTGTGAAGTTTTGCAACAAAATATATGAGACCGCCGAAAATTTAACTTTGATTTTTTGTAGAGGAGACCGAATTACGTAACTTCCACAAAAAAAAATCGAAAAAAGGTGCTCATAGCGACCGAAGTATTACCGATTTTTTTCAAGCCACACTCGCGAGTATTGTCTAAAAGGATTTTCATTTCAATTTAATGCATCACTTCGATTTCAAAAAAAAGTCCTCCCCCTAATATTTTTTGTAACGGCGCCCATGCCAACTGGCTTGTGCATGGTGGGACAGAAGAACTGCAATACATGATTGATATGTATAATGGTGGATTCATGCAGCAATCGTAACTCGGAATTCGCAAGTCGTAAGGAAGAAGTTGAGTCGATATCTTTCAATGAAAACGTTCATGCAGGTATATTAAGTCGGAATTCGTAAGATATTGAACAAATTTCCACTCTTACGATTCAACAACTCTTGAGATTGCTGCATGAATGGTTTATATTTTGTTGCGAGTTCCGATTTCCGAGCTACGATTGTTGCATGAATCCACCATGAGGCAACTCCTGTGCGCGATATGACTTGTATTGAAGTCAAACAAAATAGTGACAAGATTGATGGAAGTTCTGATTAGGAAACAATCATATTGGACTATTTTATCAAGAATTTACCGAGCTCCACGATTTCCAAACATTCCTAAGCATATAGTATTGTATTCTTCACGCAGACGATATAACGGCAAAAAAATATTTATTCTTAGGAATGGACGGAACTGAGGGAGGTCCTTTATCGGTAGGTGTTCGATGTGAAGATGTTCATGAAAAATATTTAATATCACAATCTGTTCTTTTGATGTACATCGTAGGTTTGTCAATGTAGGTGACAATGTGACTTTTTATTTCACAAATTAACTTCAAAAATTGACAACAACAATTAAACAATGACACGAAAAATAGATAACGACCTAACATTTCTTCCCCCTCCAAACCAGGACAACTATTCTGCAACTCTTCCCAATTTAGAAACTGGCCTCTTGAAAATTCCATTTTTCGTTTTAACTTCAACGACACGTATTCTCCCATCAGGACCAGGAAACACTTTCACGATTCTACCTAACTTCCATGAGCTTTTAATCATGTTGTCTTCCATTACAATAACCACATCATTCTCCTTGACAGGCTCTTTGTCTACAGACCAACGATTTCTCTTTGTGAATGTTGGTAGGTACTCTTTCACCCATCTCTTCCAGTACTCGTTAGTAAGGTTCTGAACTTTCCTCCATTCCTTCCGCAAATCGTAATTTGCTCCGAGTTGTTCCATATCATTAGGAGATCCAATGAGAAAATTGTTAGGTGTTAACGCTTCCAAGTCATCAGGATCTGTGGAAATCTTCGTGATAGGTCTCGTATTCAGCATATTTTCCACTTCCGCGAATAAGGTGAGCATGAGTTCGTCTTTGAGTTGTTGTTCTCTGAGAATTGTATGAAATGTTTTCTTTATGGAACGTATGAGCCGCTCCCATGCTCCCCCCATGTGTGGGCTCGCAGGTGGAATGAACTTCCACTCGATTCCTCGGTTCAGCATATCATCCTCTATTCGTTTATGGTCCATTTCATCCATTGCTTTCTTTAATTCTTCTGAAGCACCTCGTATATTTGTTTCATTATCTGCAAATATTTTATGTGGTTTACCTCTTCTTGCTATCATCCTCCTGATTGCCATGATAGCTGAATCCGTTGTCATATTATGCGATACTTCCAAGTGGACTGCTCTTATTGACAAGCAGGTAAATATAACGCCCCATCTTTTTTCCTTCCTTCGGCCTACAGAAACTGAAAATGGTCCAAAAAAATCCATACCAGTAAATGTAAAGGGTCTTACGTTCGGCGTAAGTCTTTCAGCTGGCATTTGTCCCATTAAAGGAATCATAGGTTTCGGATTTTTCAATTTACAATATTGGCAATTGGAAAAAACTGATTTTATCGCAGACCTGCCATCGATTATCCAAAATTTTTGTCTGGATTCATTGAAAACCGTTTCGATTCCCTGATGTCCAAATTTTTCATGAAGATGTTTCAGAAAAAGTATTGTGAAACGATGTCTTTTCGGTAGTATTGGCGGTCGTTTCGTTGATTCCTTCATGGTGGGAGCCAAATCGGTTCGTCCTCCTAGTACTATTATATTCCTTTCATTCAGCATCGGTGTCAAAGTTCTCAGACGGCTATGTCTACTAACTGCTTTTTGTCTTCTGAGCTCATTCAGCTCTCCCGGAAAACTGTCTTGTTGGCATTTTTGTATCCATGTAGTTTCAGCCTCATTTATGTCTTCCATACTCAGTTTTCTGGAACAGTTGTCCTGTCGTATTTTTGAAATCCACACTTTCATTATTCTTATTATCCAAGCTGTTACCCTCAGTAATTTGTTCCAATCAGAAAATTTCTCAATGTCAGGCAAACTTGTCTCTTTTATATCGGTGGTGATGTTTACACTTTCGATAATTTCAAATTCTTTTTCCAAATTTTTGTCTGTTTCTAATATATTTTTTGTTGGCCAAGTTGTTTCGTCAAGTTGTTTCAGAAATGTGGGCCTGTCAAACCATTCTTCAAAATTTGTTGCGTTACTCCCGTCCTCGTTATATGTTCTTGTCGCTTTATCAGCCGCATTGCATTTAGATGGAATCCAATGCCATTGAGAAGTTTCTGTGAGTTCTTGAATCTCTCCCACTCGATGGCCTTCAAATTGTCCCAGTTTCTTTCCGTCTCCCTGAATCCAGTATAATACTGTGGTTGAATCGGTCCAGTAATAAATTTCATCGATTTTTATGTCAATTTTTTCTGTCACTATTTTTGTTAACCTACTACCCATTAATGCAGCCTGAAGTTCGAGTCGTGGAATGGACAATGGTTTATTTGGCGATACTCTAGCTTTGGCAGAAACTAGTGCTAGATCTATATCGTTCTCCTCGATGACTCTAACATAGACTACAGCGGCAAAAGCTTTTTTACTGCTGTCGCAGAACGTATGGAGTTCTATTCTAGAAGCATTGGGGATTCTTGAAGAATAACATCTCGGAATAGTCATTTGATCAATACTTCGTAGATCATCTAGCCATGCCATCCAAGTTTTGAAGGTATCATGATCAATGTGGTCATCCCAACCAATCCCTATTCTCCATATATCCTGAACTGAAATACGACATCGAACTGTGAAATTGACTATCAAGCCCAAAGGATCGAAAACAGACATGACGATTCTAAGGATATTTCTTTTGGTCGGCGTTTGCAAATTATATTGATCAATTTTTGCCTTGAAAACAAAATTGTCTTCAGTCGGGTCCCAGAAAAGTCCTAACACCCGTTGTAGCGAGGAATCGGAATCGAGATTCAAATCTTTTTTCAAATCATCATCAAGTGACATACGTTTTCGTAGATCATTCGAATTGGTTGTCCAATTGACAAGTTCAAAACCAGCTGACAGCTGTACTTGTCTGACGCGACAAATCAATTGAAAAGCCTCTTCAGGAGAATCCGCGCAGTCCAAATAGTCGTCGACGTAATGTCTTTTGGTAATAGCATCGATGACTCTCTTTGTCTGTCCAGATTGTTCGGCGTTGAGGTTTTTTACGAACTGGGCGCAGGTAGGTGAACACGTTGCCCCAAATATCATAACTTGCATTTGATAGACTTCTGGCTCTATGTTACGGTTTCCATCTCTCCACAGAAAACGTTGTGAATCTCGGTCTTCTGGTCGTATCATGACTCTGTGGAACATTTCTCTGACGTCACTTGAAAATGCAATTTTTCGTTCTCTAAATTTAAGTATAACTGCCGTTATTGGTTGAAGAAGATCAGGTCCCGAAAGAAGGCATGAATTCAAACTAACACCATGCGATTTTGCGGCAGCATCAAAAACGAATCTGAGCTTGTCTGGTTTGTTAGGATTGATGACTCCAAAGTGTGGCAAATACCACGTTCTCGGTCCGTGAATCGCTGCCTCTTCTCTACTCAGTTTCTTAGCGTAACCCTTTTCTACATATTTTCGAGTATTATCGATGTATTTCTTTTTGTAATCACAGTTTCTTTCCATTTGTTTTTCTACGCAGTACAGCCGTCGCAAAGCATTGGATTTACTTTCGGGGAGGGACACTACGTCTTCTTTCCAAAGGAGTCCTATTTGATATCTATTTTCTAAATATTGTATGGTAGAATTAAGTATTGCTGTGGCTCTTTCTTCCTCCTTGTCTTTCTTCGAATTCGCTGCTACTGAAAGTCCAAAAGAATCGATGGCAAAAGACTTTTTCACAAGTTGGTGCAGGTCATCATCATTTGTGATATTGTCGCAAATATGGAAAGTATGATGATGTCTCATTTCCTGTTCATCAAATTTTCCGTGTAGAATCCAACCCAGATATGTTTTCGTCGCAATAGGAAGATTCTCAGGACCTTGTACCAATCTCCGTGGAACAGTCAATCGAATATTATCCTGACCTATTAAAATCATCGGCCTAGAGTTGATGTCATCAATAGGTAGTCCATTCAGATACGAATATTTATTCCAGTCTTCATATTGAATTTTTTGATAGGGTAATGAGAGGTTTTCAACCGATCGGACATTTTTCATCAAAAATTTTTTGGCACCGTGAAAATTTCCTGAAATTCCTAGGTCAAAGCGCAATGAATCTTCATTCGTTTTCACAACATCATTGGTCCACTGCGAACATAAAGGTTCTGCTGTTCCTCTTATTTTCAGCCTCTCAACAATAGACTGATCTATTAGTGTGACTGTTGAGGCATCGTCACAAAGGGCTACTGTGTCGAAAATAGTGTTCCTTTGACCATGAAGTTTCACCTTAACCATTCTCAGGAGCACATTGGTTTTTCCAGGACTTGTAGCTAGAACACTTTGGTTACTACTCGTACCAACGGATTCGGCTGATATGTTGGCTTCTTCAGCAATTCTTGGTTTGTTTGTTACAGATCTATCTGGAACGTCTTTATGAAGATATTTATTATGTGGCCTCGTACAATTATTGAACCCACAACTTCTCCGGAATCGGCATTTTTGTAAGTGATGGTTGTTTTTCAAACAGGAGAAGCACAATTTCTTGTCTGTTATGACTTTCCATCTTGTATCTACATCGTCTGTTTTGAATACCGTGCAGTCATCTATCTTATGGCTTTTTTTATTGCAATATGTACATTCTTCTTTGGCTGTAGTTGATACAATGAAAGATTTTTCAAATTTTCGATCATTTTCGTATCGATGTGGATTGATTTTTGTAGAAAATTTCGAATAAACTTTTTTGGATGTTGATACATAACAAGCAGCATTTGCTATCTTTGTGAGCCACTTGCTAAAATCTTCCAAGTTAACTGCACCGTTTTTATCATGAATTTCCTCCCCCCACCTCAGCTTGAGCATATCGGGTAATTTCTGTACGATTTCCTTCAAGATCATCGGATTTTGGAGATGAGCTTCATAATTCAAGGATTTTATTGTACTCACTACATTGCTCACATGACTGGACAAACTAATGAGATTTTCCATATCATTTTCTTTAACAAAAGGAATGGATTTCACCTTCACTAATAGGGTTTCAATAATTTGTTCGGGTTTTCCAAATCTCATCTTTAATGTCTCTATCACCTGATGTAAGTTGTTTGGAATGATGAGCATCCCTGCAACTGCTGACCTAGCCTCGCCTCTCAAACATTTCTGGAGCTTTATCATTGCTTCCTCATCGGTATATTCACACAATTCGGATATTCTCTTGAAACTGTAGATGAACGTAGGCCAATCTTCACAGCGCCCATCAAATATTGGAAAATC
>JAVJAQ010005111.1:0-57883 GCA_032362365.1 Zygogramma bicolorata | reverse complement strand
TAAACGAGTAAAATATACTTCAAGAAATATCAAAATGAATTATTTCAATGGAATGGAAAATAAATGTTTTTTGAAATATCGTGTTGAAGTTAAATTGAAAAAATAATTCGAATAGATTTTTATTTAAGAAAAATAATTTCTTAATTATTTGGCAACCATATATTACATAAAACCGCACTCAGGGCCTGTTCTCACGGATGGCACTCAGTTCGGCCCTCCACAACACTTTCTCAAAATAAAGGCCTTAACTAAATGATCACGCAAAACTGTCACTGGCTCTTAGTCTAAAATACACTACCACCAAAATGAAGTCGAGGAGCGTTACGTCAAGTAAATATTTCTGAAAGAATTGATATGGAAGTATCGAAATTATTGTGAGTGCTACTTGAAAAAAACAGATACCTGCTGACACCATCCTCATTGACAATACTGCACTTCTAGTTCATTCTTTTGCCTGGTAGTATACGAACGAACATCTCCATTTTTCATACATAGTTCATATTTCTTGAGAATCAATAGGCCCTCCGTGATTAAAAACAGATGATGATTGTAAGTATCCCAGAATTCTGTAAACCGTGTTTGTAGCCTTCTTTGTACGCACCCCATATAGAAACCTCATGAGCTTCCTCTGCTTATAGAACGCCTTTGCTGATGAAGCTACATGTTTTGATAAATAGTCAATGTGGGGATCACATATAAGTATGGGATCGAATTTAACACTCAGAAATCCGATCAGATCAATGTTACTTGTATTTTTAATGATTGTCATTGAGAACACCTTACTTTTTTTCTTTTTGGGCTTTGGGTATTTAAACCTACCACGATATAGAAAAATAATTTGGAATCCTAAGTATATGTAGGGGGTAGTGTTCCGGTCCAAAAAGTTACTCAGCCAAGGAAAAAAAAATCCTCTGGATGAGGAGGAGGGATGTATAGTGTAGCCGCTGAAAAAGATAGAATGAAAACGTGTTCCTTACGCAATCTTTGAATGTTCCTCTCCCCAATGTTACAAGTCCGATTTATAAAAATCAACAAAAACACACACACAAAAACGTAACACACGTAAATACAAAGCAAAAATAAAAACAGTACAGTGTAAACAATTCTTCATTTATTTCAGTTTAGAATTAGAAGGCTTGGGTCCGCGCAGGCTATATATAGATGCAGGCATTCACAGTTCATGTGTCCTCGAATTCTATCTTTTGAGTATCCTGACTATAGTCAATACTCATTCAATACCAAGCCCACTTTGAATACTATATTTTTTCATCAAATAAGCAGATGTTCGACGCATACATACCAAGAGTAAACCTCGGCTTAAGCGTTCTTTTGAAGTCATGCAGACTTTTTCACAACAGCCCCAAGGGAATGAGCAAAAGAGTGCGAACTTCCATTAGAGGCAACTGTTATTCATATAGATAAAAAAGGAAATGGTGCCAAAACCGAGCTACGAAACATTAAATGGAAATATTACTCTTTGATAATGCCACTTCCGCAATCATCACAGCCTGTGACAGGTACGAATCCAGTATTAAATCCAGGCTGTTAAGGTAAGCGTCCATAGGTACGCATATCGTACGGATCGTATGAAACGGATTGATTTGTGGTAGTGCGTCCACTGTATCCGTAGCGATCGGATTGCTGATGCGACGGTCGGCTTGTAAGTAACATTCGCGTTTTCGTTGTGAACAGTGATGCCAATGTGTGCGGAATTCCGCACATTGTGCGGAATTTCGAATCGTGCGGGTATTTTGTGAGGATTTGATAAAATGTGAGGATTTTGTGAGGATTTTCTTCATATAGAACAAAAATTATTTCAATTCAGCAGAAGGGTCAGTAGAATGGCAATTAAGGAGAGTTCGAGCTGGAAGGAGGTTCACGTGACTCTATGATACAGTTAACTGAATATTTTGTACCTAAATTTTGTACCTTACATATATTGAAATATGAATAAACTTACCAGTTTGATTTCATCATTATCCAATTCCACCCCCAACCATATCTCGGCAATCCGCATTCCAACAACCGGGGCATTCGAAATTCCACAACACTTCCTCCTCTTGCACCAGTGAGATTCTTCTAGCCACACCCATCATATCGCCTCTCATACCATTCGACACACGTACCCACTCACCCCCACACACACACACGTGCTTCAATTATAATTGGTATTACGCATATCATGGACATTGCAAGACTAATCACAATTGTACAAGAGTACGAAGAGTTGTACATTTTAAAACACCCTCATTATTCGAATCAACAAAGACGAGATAATATTTGGGAAGAAATTGGAAAAAGATTAAATCAAACTGGTAAGTTTATTCATATTTCAATATATGTAAGGTACAAAATTTAGGTACAAAATATTCAGTTAACTGTATCATAGAGTCACGTGAACCTCCTTCCAGCTCGAACTCTCCTTAATTGCCATTCTACTGACCCTTCTGCTGAATTGAAATAATTTTTGTTCTATATGAAAAAAATCCTCACAAAATCCTCACATTTTATCAAATCCTCACAAAATCCCCGCACGATTCGAAATTCCGCACAATGTGCGGAATTCCGCACACATTGGCATCACTGTTCACAACGAAAATGCGAATGTTACTTACAAGCCGACCGTCGCATCGGCAATCCGATCGCTACGGATACAGTGGACGCACTACCACAAATCAATCCGTTTCATACGATCCGTACGATGCGTACCTATGGACGCTTACCTTAACAGCCTGGATTTAATACTGGATTCGTACCTGTCACAGGCTGTGATGATTGCGGAAGTGGCATTATCAAAGAGTAATATTTCCATTTAATGTTTCGTAGCTCGGTTTTGGCACCATTTCCTTTTTTATCTATATGAATAACAGTTGCCTCTAATGGAAGTTCGCACTCTTTTGCTCATTCCCTTGGGGCTGTTGTGAAAAAGTCTGCATGACTTCAAAAGAACGCTTAAGCCGAGGTTTACTCTTGGTATGTATGCGTCGAACATCTGTTGATGAAAAAATATCGTATTCAAAGTCGTTTTTTGGTATTGAATGAGTACTGACTATAGTCGGGCTGTTCAAAAGATAGAATTCAAGGACGCGTGAACAGTGAATGCCTGCATCTATATATAGCCTGCGCGGAGCCAAGCCTTCTAATTCTAAACTGAAATAAATGAAGAACTGTTTACACTGTACTGTACTCATTTGTGCTTTGTATTTACGTGTGTTACGTTTTTGTGTGTGTGTTTTTGTTGAGTGGTGTAAATCGGACTTGTAACATTGGGGAGAGGAACATTCAAAGAGTGCGTGCCGTTCACGTGATCATTCTATCTTTTCAGCGGCTACACTATAGATTTGTTTTCCTCATCCAGAGGATTTTTTTTCCTTGGCTGAGTAACTTTTTGGACCGGAACACTACCCCCTACATATACTTAGGATTCCAAATTATTTTTCTATATCGTGGTAGGTTTAAATACCCAAAGCCCAAAAAGAAAAAAAGTAAGGTGTTCTCAATGACAATCATTAAAAATACAAGTAACATTGATCTGATCGGATTTCTGAGTGTTAAATTCGATCCCATACTTATATGTGATCCCCACATTGACTATTTATCAAAACATGTAGCTTCATCAGCAAAGGCGTTCTATAAGCAGAGGAAGCTCATGAGGTTTCTATATGGGGTGCGTACAAAGAAGGCTACAAACACGGTTTACAGAATTCTGGGATACTTACAATCATCATCTGTTTTTATCACGGAGGGCCTATTGATTCTCAAGAAATATGAACTATGTATGAAAAATGGAGATGTTCGTTCGTATACTACCAGGCAAAAGAATGAACTAGAAGTGCAGTATTGTCAATGAGGATGGTGTCAGCAGATATCTGTTTTTTTCAAGTAGCACTCACAATAATTTCGATACTTCCATATCAATTCTTTCAGAAATATTTACTTGACGTAACGCTCCTCGACTTCATTTTGGTGGTAGTGTATTTTAGACTAAGAGCCAGTGACAGTTTTGCGTGATCATTTAGTTAAGGCCTTTATTTTGAGAAAGTGTTGTGGAGGGCCGAACTGAGTGCCATCCGTGAGAACAGGCCCTGAGTGCGGTTTTATGTAATATATGGTTGCCAAATAATTAAGAAATTATTTTTCTTAAATAAAAATCTATTCGAATTATTTTTTCAATTTAACTTCAACACGATATTTCAAAAAACATTTATTTTCCATTCCATTGAAATAATTCATTTTGATATTTCTTGAAGTATATTTTACTCGTTTATATACTGCGTTTTTAATGAAACATGATGCTGCTATAATAATATTATACTGATTATTAATTTTTTTTTCACTCTTTATCACCGAAACTATGTGAGGTACGCGAATAAGTCAAGCTTTTTTTTGTAAAATCAAATTATCTACAAACAGTCTCTGATTCGTATATCTTTCATTCGTCATGGTTCAAAAGATATAAGCGTGTAAACGTACAATTTTATTATTACACTTTTTTATCCCACTACATCCCATAAACTAAGCGAGATATAAAAAAATGTTACTCAACCTTTTTTGTAGAGAATTCAATTTGCTACAAAAAACACTGAGGGGACTTTCACGATTCCTTATATTTGCAAAATAATTTATGAATTTTTCTTCCCTATTCTCAAGTATAATTTTCAACATACAGCTATTGAAATATTCGTGATAGAGGTAAACTAATGTTCATTACGAACATCCAAAATGAATAAAAGAAATCATTATTCTAATTCAAAGCATTAATAATATATATTATTGTGCGACAGAAGTGATGAAATTAGGGCGCGCATACAGGCGCATACGGAACATTCAAGTCGTTCTGCCAGGTATTTAGAACCGCCATTTTGTTCCGCCAATTGTCATACACACACAAAAATGTCAGCACGATAACATACTCAAAAATGAAGCTCAACTTAATAATAAAAAGTTCAACGATTTTTCGACATGTTAGGGGCGTTCCGCCACCAACTCGGAACCATCCAATCGATTCGCCAATGTTATCTCGATGATTGTTGGCTACCAGAGGACTGCTGAGAAAAATATGAGCCTTAAGTAAATAATAAAAAGATGTACGATTTTTTGCAAGTTGGGGGTGTTGCGCTACCCCCTCTTGGAACCGTGCTCAGGGCCTGTCCTCACGGATGGCAGTCAGTTTGGCCCTCCACAACACTGTCTCAAAATATAGGCCTCAACTGAATAATCACGCAAAACTGTCACTGGCTGCTTGTCTATTTGGATTGTGTTTAAAAAAATGTTTCATTGAAAAGTGTTGCTCGAGATGAGTCGGATCATAATGCCGGAACCTAATATTCCATACCCGTGTCTAGTTTCACTGGATCATTGGCTTTGGGCCGTAACATGGGTTGAGCGATTGGCTTTTGTTGATTTAGGATCGGACTCGCTCAGGAAATTGCACGTTATGTAATTTCAGCCACTGTTGCATTGTTTGTAATGAACTAATTGGATTGCTTCATACTTAAGAGGGGCAGGCGTATTTCGCATGTTTCTCTTTTTTTTTTCGTTGTATCAACGTCACGGTTGATTAGGTCAGTAATATTAACGTTTGAGAATGAAGTTGGATTTTTGTAATGAACGTTGAATGAGTGGAATAGCTTTAAGCTGAACTTCGCCAGCATTCTCATTGAATTCTTAATTTGCTTCTTTTTTATTGACAATAAAAGAGGTTTATTATTATTACCTCTGAGATCGAGAGTAAGCTAACATGGAAAAAATTATACCAATGAAGTTGGTTGGTTGGGTTGATTTTTTTTAAACTACTCGTCGGAAAATCGACGAAGTACTTTTTGTTTCGAATGGTGATAGCAGTCAACATCCGCACCGTATGGAAAGCGTTAATTTCAAGTCACCTGTGATTTTCAAATCAATTGTTTACGTCATTGGAATTGTTTACACTCCTCTATAATGCAAGGGATTTTGTTTCACATTTTCTCGAATATGGGATTTTGATAAACCCAGATCAAACATTGAACTCAACTTGAATATCACGAAAAATCCGTAAAATGTCTTTTCAAAGTTTGCTGTGATCCAAGGTGATAGTAGAATTTCAACTAGATTGTAGGCAGACAAATCAACGAACTGTCATCGCAAGAAACCTTTTTTATTATTGTCAAATAATGATTCAAACATGTATAAAGCACAACATTTTTGTTGTGGTATATTTCTGTTACTGTCAAATCTGTGAATATAGGTGAAAATATGAGATCCTGGAACGTTTCATTTTTTTTTTTCAAATAATTGGTAATATCCTGTGCAGAGGCCTGGAAAGAGAAGAAAATAGTGCACAATGACAAGTCTCCAACTGCTTATATATGATTATTCAACATTTTATAATCGCATTCTGATACGTCATTAATTCTATTTAATATAAGTCCTGAATTTGTTGTGACATCTTCTACACTTGTTCCGAGTCAATTTCTCGATGGCATTTTTCATCTATTTGAGTATGTTTCATCGATAATATGTTTTCTGAAGTCATATATTATGTTTGATGTATGATCGTATGAAAAAGTTGTTATTACACTTGTTGAAAGTGCCTACTGATCATTGTTCACTTGAAATAGGTAGTTGAATACTGGAAAATGAAAAATGAAGGTTTTTTTATAAATGACCTCGATCCTTCGAATGAAGTCCAAATGAAATATTGAACTGACTACCATTCATTGATAAGATGTATGCAATACAAACGCTTGAAAGAATACGTCCTTTCCCAATTCTCAATTTTGATAGCGAATTGATAATCCCAAGGTGAAATTACTGACCGTATCAAGTTAATAATCGTAGCCATTCGTAATAATTCTCTGCCCGTGTGTACATTATACTTGAACATTTCCTTTTAGGTATAGGTGCCAAGTTTCGAATTCCTCATTAATCATAATGAAAGTTGTGTGCAATCGAGATGCAAATAAGTGTGAATCGTTATTTCTGTATTCTACCTCCATAATTCAACCCGAACCTTTTCTAATCAGTGATAGGATCACAACCTCGACTTTGACTGTACTTTCTATGGAATCAGTAGAAATTAGTATGGCCTCGTCCGTTTTCTACTTGAAATGTTTGCACGATTCTTCACACCTTTCTTTCTTAATCCATATACGTAGGTGAACGTGAAAGAAAATGAGTTTCCGTTCTCTCACTGGGAGTAATGAATGTCAACTGATTATGCGTCTGTAATACAGGTATAATTGCCGAGAATTACCATACATGGATATACCAGTATCCAGTCTAATAGTCATCTAATCTAATTGGGAATTTATTTGGAATCTTTCGATATTGATTCTATAGGTTGACGTCGACGATGAGTATACCTTCATTCGTTCGCTGTTTAGTTGTAACAGGGGAATCGCACATCGATTGGGAAACCCTTGAAATTATATCGAAATGCTTAGAAACCCTGGTGTATGTGGAAGTTTGGAATGAACTTGCCAAATCCGTTTGCTTGATTTTTGTGGGATTCCGTACAATGCATACAAATATCATCCATACGCTATTGTCGATTTGGTCTGAAGCTACATTTGCACTGAGTGAAAATGTACAGTCGGGTTTTTCCATTTATATTGGATTGGCTAGTGAGAAGAGATCGCAACATGAACGATAATGAATGGCTCATGGTTTCTAATTGAAGCATGACTTTTTTTGATAATGATTGGAAGAGTCGAAGCACATATCACAGAAAAAAACTTAGCTTTTTCCTTTTTGAGAATACGTCGAAGAGTCGAAGAAGATATTACAGAAATAAGTTCATGTAGGCAACAATATACTTGTATAAAACAAAGAGTATTGTGCCACATTCCTGTGGCGGTTATTGGGCCAACTATTCAACAATAATCGATCGGAGAAAACTGTAGAAACTACAAATGCAGTAAACTGTATTATTGACGAGCTGGTGACGGATTTTACACACTTAAATCGTTCGATACAAACTAACCAATAATAAAAATGTATCTCACAACGAAATTACAACACATCTCCTATGCGATAAGCAGTTTTCTTCAGAATATATGGCGTCACATACCCTAAAACGACTCACATTATATTATGCAGTTCAAAATACATCATTTTCTGTAATTTACCTGGAATTTGTAAAGACTTGAGAGCGTTGTGTCAGTCTTCTGTCAATAGTGGCAGCGTCTATTCCGAAAAAAGCTTTACTTTGAACACAAAAAATTGATTGAAAATTTGATATCGAAGAGAATTTGTTATTTTGGTGGTTTCATTTACTTGATCCAAGTATGAAAAATCACTGGGTTATTCTTGGAATAAACTATTACTTTTGCGCGCATTTTTTAAGGAACATGGTCTCCATCTACAATTGAATAAAGAACAGATCATAACTGTCTGACCTGGAACCAGTGTTGTTATTTTGAAACGAAAAATTGTGCCAATACAGAAATGAAAATTGTACTGAATTGGGTTCAATTGTACTGCACTGCGAAATATCATAGAACATCATAATAATAAATGTGTTCTATGAATCTATGATCATATCAAAGACGAAACAAGTGCACATAGGTCTCGCACTGCGCAGTACATTATCATTCCCGTGACAATATGAAATGGACAAGCTGTACGAACTTACCTGTAGAGTTCAATCGTTATTGTATGGTAGATAGATAGATAGATCTTTATTTAATTAGGAACCCTAATATACATATAAGAAGACATATTACAATATACAAACAAGAAAATATATAATGGAAATATAAAATAAAATACTTAATATAATATTAATGTGTGAACAATTGCAAGTAACATTTTAAAAACGTGAATAAAAAATTCATGTAATAATAAAAACGCCGGTATCACGATAATCGGTAATTTAAATGAAAAATAGCTCTACCTAATAAGTAAAAATTTGTAAAAAGTAACAAGTAAAATTGTGATGAACGTTTAAGAGTATATGCAGATAAACACAAATGAATGAACAAAGAGGAATAATTTTACAAATTTAGTTTTTCTTTCCCAGAATTTCAGATATACACACACATATATGTACATATACACATATATACCTATATAATATAATAAAACTACTGACATGTGGTTACTTATTTTGGATGTATTCTTCAATTTGGCTTGAATTGAGATTATGTTAATGTCAAACTTTGTCAGGCTATAGGCAATTTTTGGAGCTCATTTCCAAAACGTATTCGTCGGTCTCCTTCTCTGTCACTTACGGCCTGCCAAATGAGAGGTGGAGAGATGAATATGAATATGAACTTTGAGAAGACATTTTACGGATTTTTCGTAAACTGAGTTCAATGTTTGATCTGGGTTTGTCAAAATCCCATATTCGAGAAAATGTGAAACAAAATCCCTTGCATTATAGAGAAGTGTATACAATTCCAATGATTTGAAAATCACAGGTGACTTGAAATTAACGTTTTCCATACGGTGCGGATGTTGAGTGCTATCACTAATATTACATCAATGTTTCCAAAATAATTTGGAGTGTACCATTCAAAACAAAAAATACTTCGTCGATTTTCCGACGAGTAGTTAAAAAAAAATCAACCCAACCAACCCGGTACTTCATTGGTATAATTTTTTCCATGTGAGCTTACTCTCGATCTCAGAGGTAATAATAATAAACCTCTTTTATTGTCAATAAAAAAGGAGCAAATTAACAATTCAATGAGAATGCTGGCGAAGTTCAGCTTAAAGCTATTACACTCATCCAACGTTCATTTCAAAAATCCAACTTAATTTTCAAACGTAAATATTACTGACCTAATCAACCGTGACGTTGATACAACGAAAAAAAAAAGAGAAACATGCGAAATACGCCTGCCTCTCTTAAGTATGAAGCAATCCAATTAGTTCATTACAAACAATGCAACAGTGGCTGAAATTACATAACGTGCAATTTCCTGAGCGAGTCCGATCCTAAATCAACAAAAGCCAATCGCTCAACCCATGTTACGGCCCAAAGCCAATGATCCAGTGAAACTAGATACGGGTATGGAATATTAGGTTCCGGCATTATGATCCGACTTATCTCGAGCAACACTTTTCAATGAAACATTTTTTCAACACCATCCAAATAGACAAGCAGCCAGTGACAGTTTTGCGTGATTATTTAGTTGAGGCCTATATTTTGAGACAGTGTTGTGGAGGGCCAAACTGACTGCCATCCGTGAGGACAGGCCCGGAGCACGGTTCCAAGGGGGTAGCGGAACACCTCCAACTTGCAAAAAATCGCGCATCTTTTTATTATTTACTTAAGGCTCATATTTTTCTCAGTAGTCCTCTGGTAGCCAACAATCATCGAGATAACATTGGCGAATCGATTGGATGGTTCCGAGTTGGTGGCGGAACGCCCCTAACATGTCGAAAAATCGTTGAACTTTTTATTAAGTTAAGCTTCATTTTTTAGTATGTTATTGTGCTGACATTTTTGAGTGTGTATGACAATTGGCGGAACAAAATGGCGGTTCTAAATACCTGGCAGAACGACTTGAATGTTCCGTATGCGCCAGTATGCGCGGCCTAATTTCATCACTTCTGTCTCACAATAATATATATTATTGATGCTTTGAATTCAAATAATGATTTCTTTTACCCATTTAGAATGTAATGAACATTTCATTCGCGAGTAAGTTTGCAAATATAAGGAATGCCTTAAAGTACCCTATGTGTTTTTGTAGCAAATTGCTTAGTTATGGATGTAGTGGAATAAAAAAGTGTAATAATAAAATTTTACGTTTACACGCTTATATCTTTTGAACCAAGACGAATGAAAGATATACGAAGCAGACTGTTTGTAGATAATTTGATTGAAAAAAAAGCCTAATTTTTTTACGTACCTCGCGTAGTTTCGGTGATGAAGAGTGAAAACAAATAAATTCAATGATCAGTATACTATTATTATAGCATGTTTCATTAAAAACGCAATATATAAACGAGTAAAATATATTTCAAGAAATATCAAAATGAATTATTTCAATGGAATGGAAAATAAATGTTTTTGAAAATATCGTGTTGTAGGTAAATTGAAAGAATAATTCGAATGGATATTTATTTAAGAAAAATAATTTTCTGAAATTATTATTGATGCTTTTTAGTTCGGTTAGCTATAAAAGCGTGTTTCTTTAGTTTTTTAAACTATTATTTATTTAGTTGTTGAAAAGTTGATAATTATACTACTCTTTCTAGCAATACACATTTTTCACAAAAAATGATGAGATTTGAAAAACTACAATTAGAAAATAGTCGCATGATTTGTTTTTCATAGGATTATTCGTTCAACATGATTATATTGTGGGATTGTGGGACAGTGATAGTAGAATGAGTTGAAAGTTATAAAATAATACCAATTTACAAAATCGCCACAGGTGTGTCATAATAAAATAGCTTTCTCTTCTTCAGTGCTAAAAATTGAATTCGGTATATAAAATAACACCAAATTGTGATGTTCTTGCTTGAATACGCTTATCGTATTTAGAAACACAAATAAGTAATCAGTGAATAATTTCGTGAATCATGTGTAGATTGCATATAATATTTTTTTAAGTAGATTTTCATCAATTTGTATCACAATTTTCGTCCATCGTATGACCGACCATTACCTCCTCTCTCTACACCATTGATTCTTCAGCCTTGAGTGGGCAAATATTCCTCAAGTCAATCGCTATAGTCTGGTTGACATTGCCAGCACCCGGTTTGTTTACATTATAAAAAATTAATAACGTTTACAGCTCATGAACGAAAAGTATTCGTACGTTCTCCAAATCGATTCTGTGACTCATATGCGATGCTAATGAGTTGTTAATGCTAAACATTTTTATAGTGTTTCATCGACTAGTAGCCGGGTGACATCTCGAAGGCGTCAGCGGGAATTGCGAAAAATATCTTGAGGTGTTCGAGGAATGGGAAAGTGACGTGAGTGAATTGAGCTCGAAAGATATCACGCGCGCGTGTTGTGGAACTCTTTAGAAACGATGGTGAAGTGATTGATATCCTTTGGACTAGTTGAGGGTCAGGGTAGACTCGTCCTGATCCCTTTTCGAGATGACGAAGAACAAGCAGCATCGTTTTCCCCTAGGCCGTAGCTTTGCGACGCTCAGTAGGCGGTTCAAGAATAAGGATAAACTGAAAAGGTATTTCTTTCGTTGTACCCGATGGTCTCCATCATTTGAGAGCCGGATATATCTGTTGCTGGTTAATTTCTCTATGGTGTAGACTGAATATCGACCAGAAAATTCACACTGGTGGCGGATTAAATATCAGGTTATACCAATATGTTTACTTCCAAGGTATGAAGCAGCACTGCGATATAAGGTGTACGGCTCGTGAAAAAATTGAACTATTCCTTTCAATCAAATCCCTAAAATAGCATTTTTTTTTTTTAAATCCTACGTTCTGATTTTTTTCATTCTATACAAGACTCGAATCTTTAGTGGCTCTATTTAGTAATAGGAATCATTAATACATGTGATTGAAGGTTATGAAACGACAAACACGTGCCATGCGTTCATGCGAGAAATAGTAATAATTGGGAAAGAAGTATGGATGATGATCTGTGAAGGGCATTTGCCGAATAAAAACATGTATGTTCCGATCGTTTTTTGGTGAAACTTTCGAAAGAAGAAAAAACGTCGTATTTGGACTTCAAATTTCTTGATCCACTCATCAAAATACATAAGAACGACCACTTTCACTTTGAACTAGAAAGCCCAGAAGAAAAGTGTATTTGGAATATGAATAGTGAGACCATAAATTGTTTGTCTTTTTCATTGATTGCGAAGTTACAACGTTACTTTATCTTTCTTTTGTTTCAAGGTTTATTGAGAACCAGTCGACCAACCAGTGGTACTCAGAAAGTACCTGACAAAACAAATGATAGCATAAACCGTATAATTTTTGCTGAGACCATCACAAAGTTGGTCTGGCTTGTTTCAGTGAGAAATGTCCGTAATTTTGGTCGATCATTTTACCCGGAAGATGGGTTCTTTATGTCAAATCGAGAGCTTCAATCAAGCCTCTGAATAATTTATGTAATATTTCATCACCAAAAAGTCGTTTTTCTCAACGGAAGAACCAATGAATCTTGCTGAATGGTAATGGTTCAGACTTCCATTGTCTATATTATCAACTTTATTGGAACCTGTTGCTAAGAACGGAGGGATCAAAATACAAATCAAGTGAGAAAAAATCAAAATCAAATTTTTGGTCAATAATGAAATTAGGGATTGATTGATCGAAGAAAAATACTGTTGTTACAAAAAATCGAGATATCGAATATGAAATATGAGTCAAAACATTTTTTAAATAACGAAATAAATGAAATAATATTGTGACAAAAAAATTGAGGTATCGAATGTGAAATACTAGTCAAAAAATGTAAATGAAGAAATCAAATGACATATTATGAAAAAATGTTTAAATCAAGTTTCAAGATGAGTGTACTCACGACGTTTCGATTGCTGGTATCCGCAATCGTCTTCGGGTGATGACTAAATCTTGGGTAAATGATCAACATGTGTCATCTAATCAGTCCCTAATAAATCTTTCATCTAAAAAAATCCAATCCACCAATAAGCGAAACAAATACATTTTAATTCAATTGTGTCAGGTATGAAACGATATTTTCAAAATAAAAGTACCGAATCTCTTTGGAGAATTATTAAGTATTAATTTTATTGATGCTCGTAAAAAACTGATCAGTAAACATTTAAAATTTGAAGGATAAATATGTCTCATTCAGTTTTAAATAACGCCCAAAAACACTATTCTTGATACTTTTTAGACGTTTTAAAAATCTTCAGAGCCTGGTGGTGTTCCATCTGCTCTACTATAAAAAGCTCTGCATCAAATGTTTAAACCTTCAACCCATCTTGTCAATATGCCTTTCTCGTCCAGTGAATTTCCACGGATGTTGGAAACTAATGGAGTTTCTCTCCCTTCACAAAGAGTGTGCGATAGCCGTACCATATTCACCATCCAAAATTTTTGAATACGCCTTTTCTGGAAGATTGCTTAACTTAATGTATTCAATGGATTCTGCTCAGGCAAATCCACATCTTCAGCCATTTTATCACTCTATAACGAAGTAATTGATGTGCAACCTCATCAGGGAATTCGACTGCCCCAATTTTAATACTCTTGAATATTTCAGAAACATATGCGATAAGAGGTTTTTTCTTCGATTGGATAGCCTCTTTTTTGAACAATCAGAAACAATATGTTTCCATATATGTCATTCTGACGAAAGATCCGTTCTCAATTTTTATTGTCCTCAGTGGTCCACAAGGATGTGTATTGTGTCCTATCGTATTTATACCTACTCTAAGTGAATGGTTTGGAAAATACATCTAATGTCATATAATTATTTTGTTTCACCTCAAAAGACGAACTGCTTGGCAGATTCTATAGTGATATTGCTAATAAAGTTGCAAAGTTTTTCTATAGTATGGATCTTTTTCAACACGGTGAAAAGAAACATCATTTTATTTCATAACTATCAGCTTTGTATTGATCATTTGGTGTGAAAGTAGAGTAAAATAGCAAAACAAATTCTTGGGAGTTTACTTAGATTAGCATACCTACTTAATTCATCATCATCCCCTTTTACCGATATTTTCCTCAATTTGAGAATAATTCTCGATATCATTCAGTTACTAACCGCTCAGAGAGAATTTAGCCTATTATACGCTATCTGGCTTCGGGGCAACTAAAGAATGACTCAAAATATGTTTATTTTACAGAAACGTATTTTACTTTATATATCAAACTTCCACCCACTGGGCACCGATTTCGTTCCGATATTCTGAAAATGTTTTCGTCAATTAATCAGCAAACTGGTTTCTGATCTTCGATAAAATGTAATTTCACGTCTACATCGAGGTCTACATGTTTTGTTCGATGGGGAACTTCATGATTTTCTTGTTCCATGGTCACGGGCGAAATTAGCATCTGTGTATCCTTTCAAATTGTGTGGCCTGATGCATACAATATTCCTAGATCCGTCGTGCCTCGAAGATACCTGGGTATTCTTTTGATCCACTGCAAATGCAATATCAGGTCTTGATATCTCAGCAGCATACATGAGAGAGCCAACAGTTTCACGGTAGGGAAAACTAATTTCAGTTTCATCTTCAATGTCATTACTCACAAGGATAGCGTTAGGACCTGCAGGTGTGAAATCGGAAAACAATCCGGCAAATTGAATTATTCTATTCATCCGTGAGCGAAGAATCACCAACAAGACGGTTTGCTATTTTCTGGATAGAATCAAGAAGTTTTCATGTATGTTTTGGTGTCGAGCCGCACAAATGAGAACTATACTCAAAGAAAAGGCCGTATTCTGTAGGTCATCAGAAGCTGACGAGAAGTATTTCTTCGCACGAAATATAAATCCAAGTAGGGAATGTAATCCCGGACCGGGATCAGTGTTTCGGGATCGAAATTTTTCGATCTCGGGATCCATTTTTCACTTGAAAAACTGTTAAAACTTCATATGATGAATTTGGTTTTAATCAAAACATAAATAAAATCAAATAATAATCAATATATAAATGATTATTTCCCTCAATGCGAATAAACGATGAAACAGTTGAAGGCTAGACCGAGGGCTAGACTGCTTTCACAGAATTAAATGCACTAGACCTTTTAACCGATTAAAATGTTCGAAATAAACCGGGCGTTTGGATCACTTTTCAGGTACTATCTCTGGTACTATATTGTTCCTGTGTTCGATTTTGATGTTTCCTGAGTTTACATGTTTTCTGGAAATAATCTGAACATATATCCCTCCTTCACCAAGTTTAAACGACCAAAATGCGTGCATTTCCATGATTTTCAAAATTTTGCTTTTAAGCAAATGCTTTCGTGTATAATAATTTAAAATAAAATCAAAAAAAAAATTATCAAATTATCATACACTCAAGTCATTTGCTAAGCAAAATTTCGAGAATCATGGAAGTGCAGCACACATTTCAACCGAATAAACTTGGTGCACTCGGGATATAACCCCCGAAAAATAAAACTTGATAATATTGAATAAAAATTTCTGGTTTGCTACAAAGAACTGTTAAAAAAAATTCAGATATTTTTTTTGGTGTACTCTATATTCAGTCCTGGTTCTGAAAGTAACTCCTCAGGAATAAAAGCGTATCCAGAGAATCATCACTCAATCTGCTCCTTACTTACTTTAGTGCACAATGTACCAGCGGCAGAAAATGCTCCTGATTAGACACTAGTTGGTCGAATTTATGATAGGAGATTGAATGCTGTCAAGAGATTCGCCCCCAAATTTCCTCCATTCTCATGAAGAATCATTTCTCTTGCAATCATATTGACTGAACTGATGCCAGCGGGACAATCTTTTTCATTTCGCAGCTGGCTGTTTCTCTCCAATTCCTCCTCTAATCTTTCTTTCAATGATTTAGGAGAAATCGGAGAAACAATATACTTTTTTCAGATCCCTAAAATCCCTGGATTGACCTTTCAAAATCCCGAACGATTTTTTATTCCGGGATCCCGGATCCCGGGATTACATTCCCTGAATCCAAGCTTCTTTAGCATTAGATCTCACATGGTTTTTCCATGAGAAATTATTATTGATGGTAATTTCCAGCATCAAGATACATGACTTTTTAGGGATTAGTCACACCCGACATCTGAATATTGGATGAAGATAGACCGGATTTCTTTGAGAAAAGACACGCCTGGGTTTTTCTAGCATAAAATTCAAAAATTATTTAGTTGACGCATAGCACCAATATATTTTCTTCTGGAAAATTACTTGAAGTTTTAAGTCTGTTCGAGACTGAAGTAATAATTTTCAGTGACGCCAGACAGACACGGAATGGTAAATATACAGGATTTATTTGCGGTATTCCGAAAGCTGCAAGGGAAATGTTCAAAGATGTTTCATGTAAACTACGGCTGGGTTAACGTCTGTGTATGTAAATATAAATAGATCATCTTAAAATACCTAGCAAGCTGACGGCATGAATGAATATTGTTTCCGGTACACCAAAGAAATATTTTTTTGGTCGTAAATTAAGGATATCTCCACACTAAAATTCATGTATCTCGAGTGAAATATCGAGTATAGTTTCATTATTATTATTATTGTGGTTTCGGTGTAGAGGTGAGCTCATTTAACGCCTGAATGTATTTTATTATCACGTGATGAAAGCATTTTCCTATCGTTCTGCCATTATTATAGTAGTTTTCACAATAAATGGTATTGACTGAAGGATTATAATAAAACCAATTAGACCCTTACGTTGTAAAATCAGAGATGCACATCATAAATGTAAAAGGACCGGATTCAGGTATTTTTTTTTCTCAGATAGGGATTGTAGAGGATTACAGCCTACACTTTTTGTTCATTTTAGTCTTTGTATTTCATTGGAAGTGTTCACTTGTGTTACGGCGTGCAATAATTTTATAACATTTATTTGTTATTACAGACATTAATAGCAAAGATTTCATACCCCAACGTACAAAATAGGCAGTTTGTGGCGTCCGTGGATAAAAAGTAATAGTGCTTCTTTCAGTGGTTCGTTAAAGAAGAATCACTTATCTTGTGACGCGAAAATCATTATAAAAAATGTGTATAGTTCCTTACTTCAGCAAGGATATAAAGCGGGTGCTGCAGCAAAAGTAACCAGTAATTTGACGAAGGTGCCTCTTACTTCAGTTAGACGAATTGTTGAAAATTCCATGGAATCAAGAAAAAAGCGTAAAGAGTCTAGACGACTGGGAAAAAGATTTGATAAGGCGAAAAATCTACACTATGTATGATGAGCAGCGTGTCCCTACAATCAAAAGTCTGAAACAGCGGCTCATTAATGACGAAACTCACATCAACTGTGGCCTCACTACTCTTTGGCGAGCTCTGTCTGCAATGGGCTTTAAATATCGCAAAATTGACAAGTAATAATGGAATCCACACGTTTAATAAACTGGCGTTCTGAATATATAACGTCAATAAGAAAATTCCGGTCTGAAAATCGGCCAATACTTCTACCTCGACGAGACGTGGTTTGACACGCATGACACCCCTTCCAAAGGATGGTCTGATTCCTCTGATAAGTGTAAAACAGAAGCACCATCGAATAAAGGGAAGAGAATCACAATATTACACGCAGGATCAGAAAATGGTTGGATCCCAAACGCTATGTGGCTTTCTGCCAAAAATATTAAGGACTCTTGTGTTGATTATCACGAAGATGCGACAGCAGAGCTTTTTGAAGATTTTTAAAAAAATTGTCTGTTACCCAACATTCCGCCAAACAGTAATGGACAACGCAAGCTATCATACTCGACAATTGCAAAAAATTCCTGGTTCAAAGAATACGAAATTGGAGATTCAAAACTTCATGGCTGCAAATGACATATATTTTGAGGAAAATTATACAAAAAAAGAACTTTTACAAGTGCTGCTGTCATTTTCTTTAAAAAACGTATGTTTGTGATACAATTGCAGAAGAATTGGGACATACAGTGTTATGACTACCTCCCTACTACTGCGTGTTCAATCCCATAGAGCTTATGTGGCACCAACTTAAATCGAGCGTGCGCGGAAAAAATACTTCTCCGACTTTAAGTGGTCGTGTGGTAGAATTAATTAGGAACTGTATGAATGATATTCCTACCGAGAGTTGGAAAAGTTTTGTTAGTCATGTTATAAATGTTGAAAACTCGTACATTTCTGTAAAATCGATTGCGCCAATTATAATTACTTTAGATGAGGATAGCGATAGCGACACTGAACTGAATATAGAATAGAATTGTAACATTTAAATAAATTACTTGTATATCTCCTACATTATGCAAAATTAAAATTTCTTAAGTTCTACCCTGTAGCACATTTGCATCTTTTACCAGATGATTTGCTACACAATGGGATTAAATCGGGTAGTTTATTGCAGTTAATAAGCCAATACCATTTACTGTGAAAAATACTATACCAACTGATATTTTCCAACATGTTCTATTTTAGAATGTTCAATAGAACTGATCGATACTTGTGAAAATCCATATTAACAAAACAATTACACTTTCCCATTCTCACTGACAACAAGTTCACGAAACCCTGACATGATTTTGGTATAAAATTGCTATCGTACAGCAAAACGCGTGTCGCGGTTTTTTAAACCCATTGTCAGTGAGTATCGTACAAGGAACTGTGGTATTTTTTTTATTTTTCATTTATTCGGAATGTTAATGGTAATGACGATTTCATTCCTTTCAGAATGACCATTTTAGAATAAAAAAAAATTGAAAATTATATCGCTTGTCGAAATGATGATGATATTTTTGATAATAGTTTACTCTCAAATGGTGATCCTGAGGGGTCAAATCGCCATGAGAAGATGTTAACGACGTTTCAGATATCATATTTGTAATGAATGTTTGAAAATATATGTTTTGGCTCAATAAACCATATTCACGCTTCGAATATAAATGGATAATCAGTTGTCATCATGAAACGATAAAACCTTTTTCTAATGTGCGTATACCAATAAGTGCACATCCCAATTTTCATTTATCTCCGATGTATATATGAGGTCCTATTGAAATATATCTATTGCCATTCGATTTCACAATTTTCAAATTGAGTTCACCTGAAGCTGCTGATTTTCTCTTCTAAAATCTAACGATTGTTTCCTCGGCTTGTGAGAGTGTTTCGAAAATTGAAATGAAAAAAAAATTATTTGTGACGTGGTTTGTTGTGGATTATGAAAACCAACTATCCAATATACAGCTTAATTCTCTCCTACTCTAAAGCCATACAACCAAGGTGTAAGTCAAGTATCAGATATCATTTTTATTCTGAACCGCATATAGTCGAGACGAAATGGAATTGGCTTCCGTGGGCCAAAAATCGAATAATAATCCCTATCCATAAGAAAGCCTAGCGACATGGAATACAATGTAGGCATAAAGAAGAAAGGCGAAGCAGAAAAAATATATTCCTGTATTTCGTGATATGTTGAGGACCTAATAGTAACGGTATTACTATTTGAATCGTCCCTGTTGCGATATTTATATTGAAAGCTCCAAACTAGGGCAAATTGAAATTTAGGTTCCTTGAATTGGTAACCACCGAAACTATATTTGTCGATGCTTATTTCGGTTATAATTGCACGAGTGCATGAAAATTACCGATAATTTTGCAAGAAAGCGTGATATCTAAAAATTGCAAGTTTATTTTCATATTTTGGCGAAAGTGCCCGAATCCGAAGGACGAGAGCTCTTTTACAAAATATGAAAATAATCGAATGCAATTCGTATAAGATATCACGCTTGAATGCAAAATTATCTGGTCATTTTTATGCACGAATGTAATTCATTGGAATATTTCACGAATAACGAAATTCTCAAGGAAATGTTATTTTTTGTTCATTTGTACTTTTCTCTATATATTGTATGGAGCACTCCCCAAAACGCGAAATGTTTTTCTATTTTTGAGTCTATCTGACATTCATTTGTGTTGTTTACTGACGTCTAGCGATACGGTTTCAAATGTGTTGTTATGGTGACTTGATACAATGCAATTACCACTGTAAGTTTTCGATAAAATGCAATAACTGCTGTAAGTTTTCGATAATTGCATTGCTCTTATGGAACATTTTATATATGAGGGAAATATTCTGTAATATAAAAACCCCCGTCCATAATGAAATTCCCATGAAAGATAAGGCCACATTTCAGTCTTGATAGTGAGCAAAGCTGGTGATACCAGGACCGACCTACTTTTATTATCTTTAAATTTGTACAAGGCGAAAAAACAAATGCAAGTTATTGGTATCGATATGAATATTTGCAAATGTTATCACTGAACTTATGTTGAGAGGGAGAATAAAGTGATGAGTTTGTTTATTATTTATAAATATTAGTATATAAGCTTTTATTAGCTCACCTGTTTGTTACTAGATAATCTGACTCAATTTCAAGTTCCTGGATGATAGCAAAAGCTTCTTCGTCTGTAGCTTCTGTATTGGGATTTCAAGATAAGCGATACGCCCTCTGGTAAAAGGTTTCAAAGTCAAAGTATTGTCATAGTAGTGCTTATCAGTTGAAATCTTGGTCAAATTCGTGCTGAGATATGAGTAAAATTATTACTAATGTTTAGCAAGTACAATTCATGGTTGACGTTCATATAACAAGTGAAAAAACACTAAAAACTGTGATAGTTGCTCACAGAATTTAGCTGTCCTAACCTTAAATAGCAATAGTTGTCAAAATGGTGCTTATTGGTTGGAGTTTTCTTGAATTTGGTGTTTCGATCTCAATTTGAAAATCCCAATAGGATATTGCGTTGAAAATAAATGCAATCTTGTGAAATATGATCAATATACACGCGTCCAACCTTCGAATCATATAGTCGAGGTCCAATCAGGACAGGCTCTAGTTGAATTACAATAATGAAATATTATTGAAAAATATTAGTATACATTTCGCAAACAATTCGAAGGCACAGTATTTTCTTATAGCGACCATGCACTATCAATTATTATTTCATCTGAAAAAATATGTCAATATAGAGCTCACAAAATGATCCGAAAAAAATTCCATAGTTTCAGTTTGATATATTTCTTCAATTTTGTCGCGTACCCTGCAAATAAATAATAATTATTCTGACTGAAGTAATGCGTTTTATTCACAATCTTTCAAAAATTGCCCGTTTATAACCTACTTTCAGCTTGAAGAGTGGCGAATTGTTAACCCAGAAGAAGACAAAGTCGGCAAAACACTTTGCGAATGACATTTACATAGAACAAAAATATTGACGTTCCTGCGTCATGAATATATGTTTGAGTCCAATGACTACTTGAAACAAAATTTTTTGAAATAAATTTCACAATTAATTATTTCTCGTTAAATTCATGAAAATATTCCGAATGATTGTGAATAAAATAGTATACAGACCTCTGCAAAAGTCAACATTTTTTTCTCGAGAGAAATGAATCATTTTCCGCCCCGTTATGTAATATACTACTTCTCGCTAGTTATACGAATTGTGTTTGCATCACAAATATATTTATCGTACGAATAAAACTTATGAAAAGTTGCTAGCAAAATACTCACAACCCTTATGGCGGTTTCCTTCCATCGATTGATGAATTACACAAAGATATATGCACGCTGCCCACTTCATCCTCGATTTTTTATTTTCCTATTCCTTTCATCACGATGATAGAACGGTGACACTCCAGACATACTCACTATCGCCTTTGGCGCAGGTCAGGGTTGAGTTTTTGTCCCACATCCAACATTGACCCATTTATCGTTCGAAATGTGCACTGCGTGTTGCTCCTGTCGCTTCTGGGAGCATTCCTGCAACGTAGGCTATGGAGTGGTTTGATGTTCTCTTTGTAATGGCGCAGAATGAACAAAAAGAATGCAAAATTTTCAGTGAGTTTTTCACCTTCATTTCGATTTGACGTAAACTGTCGCACTATGAAATTCATTTCAATTGTTTTTTGTTATTGGCGTATGTTCGTGCTTTTTTATGGAATCTAACTTTGAAATTAAAGATTCATACCGGGACCCTTGAACGGAGAAAAAGTGAAATACAGTAATTGACAGTGTTTCTAAAAAAACAGCTGAAAAGCACTTTCGCTTCAGAATATGCAGGTCAGTTTTTTTGATTCATGAATCTTTTGCTATCTCTGAAACGGTACCGAAAAAAATGCAAGATTGGTTAAATAACGTTAAAGTTGCATATTTGATTGGACAATAAAAGATAGTGAACTTTGTGTTGAAAAAATGTTTTATTGTGTTAACCAGCTGACAAACGTCAACCCTGAGAAGTCTTAACTGGTGCGAGCATTGGATTAACGAGACCTTACATCTTAACATGTGAATCCAGGAAACATCATAATTCTATCACATAATTTCCCGTCAGATATGTCTCGAACAATTGAATCGCGTCAATAATCTCAGTATCAAGAGCCGAAGGCTCCAATCATTCTCTAAAGGACATATAAATTCTTCGTGGAGAATCAATAGCCCTCCACAAAAATATATCTTTCGGAAAGCCAGTACTTGAATGCAGTTCAACAAAAAGTTGAATATTTGTATCTACCTGCATAATTCATGGGAAATGGCTCTCGGCTAATTTAGTTTAAAATAAGATATGGTGTAATCTTCGACACGTAGAATCAAAGTGTCAATGGCCCCAAAATCCTTCCACTTGTAGTTTTGGAGCCCCCAGAGTTGAATATTTTGTTTCGTTTAGAATTCAACACTGTCCAAACGGTTGTCGATGTACGATTTGAATATTCCATTATTCTCATTATCATCGAGACCAGAGGCACAGTATACCCTAGCCATACAGTAGAGACACTCATATGTCAATTTGTCATGTTTTGGCGGTAAATTCAACTTAACGGGATAGAGAATATTTTGTATACAATAAAGTTTGAAATAAATGTGAAATTCCTCAAGTACCTATAATACTGCCAAACAAACATTATTTTTTAAGACTAGAATAAAACATAGTTGAGTTATATCATCAATAAACTTCATTTTATCCTGTATTTGTAAAAAATGATGTGAATGTTTGGCATTATTATAGGCACTCGAGGAATTTCACATTTAATTCAAACCTTATTGTATACAGAATATTCATTTCAACATGCAAAATGGCCCACTGATTACTATTCAGTATCCCGTAAATTTGAATTTACCGCCAAAACATGACACTATACACCCCAAGCTGACAAATTGACATTTGAGTGTCTCTACTGTATGTCTAGGGTATACTGTGCCAGAAGTCGCTTTCTATATTTCTCAAGCGTATTCGTGATGAGCTGTATACAGAAAATAGAAATAAATTCGTGATAAACTCGGGAATCATCTGCGGAACAAGATTCAATATTAGATACTTCACTTGTTTAAAATGACAGTCATAACTGTCATGTGTTGGATAGAATTACCTATATAAAATAACGTTCCATGTCAAATAATAAATTTGATATGAAGAATTATAGTATTAGAAAAAAATCACGGAATTTCGGAAGACCGAATAAAAAGGGTGAATGGAGTTTCATCAGGGGAGTGAAGTTATTTTAAATCAACCCAAAATATATTTGTGCTAGAGGCTAAATTATTAATGATTATCGAACTTTGTGTTACTATTGATAAGTGCGATAATGTTATAACTGATTTTCCTTTAATTTTTTATTCGATATTTATATACATAAACTAAATGTTGCCTTCTGTAATTCCATTAGTAGCAACAAATTTGGTTAGCTGATTTATCTTTTTGTAAGAAAAATATCTCGATTGATAATTTGGGGAAAAATCGTAGTTTTGTTTCAGATGTATTGTCACATTTGAGATTGACAAAAATAATCATTTATGTAGATGTATTCACTGACAACTAACAAGTATATTGAAATATGATAGGTTTTGAAATCAAAATTAACCCACTATTGGTATATCAAAATTCAATAAAGGTGCTAAAATGTTTGTTAACGGAGTTTCCGCTAAAACAATACAATATCATGTAAAATTTCATCAAATAAAAAACTCAACTCGGAATATTACTAAATTTTAGTGCAGGAAATCAAATTATTACAAATCCTAACTTCATTTCCATTCATTTTTGAATTTATATTTGCCTTTGCTGAATACTCTTACGAGTGCGCTCATAAGGCAGAGTCTTCTTCTTTTCATTTATTGGCTCTGCTCCCTGTTGGTGCAATATGCCAGCGCGATCAAGGAGTCTTGTGCATTGTGTTGCCAGTTGCCACTGATTTACCGGATATGTTCACTACCTACGGCCAGCTTTGTCAATCTATGATCCCGATGTTCTATTAAACAATTGTTTACACTCGCGTTTATGTCATGGAAAACTTTCCTACTCGAACTACAAGTAGATAAATAGTGTGTACTACTTATGGGAATGTTCTTTTTATTTATTCGACTCTGCACACAATAATTAACCAGCCGCACTGGATCGTACCAACTACAAAAACGAGCATACCTCAGATCATAATATATATATATATATATATATATATATGTTGTGCTTCACGTTATTGTTCTGGAATCGTCCTGAGCATTTTTTCGGAACTATTCCAGAACCGTGAATATGTAAATTTGTTTGCGAGCTCCCCAAACCCAAAAAATCTATATGGGCCATGCGCCGTTCGCGATTCATTTTGGATTCAACTAACCGGTATATTCTTCTTTCTTAGCGAATTTTTTTGGTAGAACTCGTGCGGAGTCAGTGTATTCTTCTCTTCTTCAACCCTCCACATATTGAAGAATGAAAATGCACGAGTTCTGTCAAAAATTGCACGGCTTCTTACGAAATATAATTCGCTATATGTCAACCGTTTATGAACCAAATCTTAATTGAGTACAACTTTAATGTACATTTGCTTTGACTGACTGACTGAGGTCGGTTCTACGACGGTTCGAGGTGAGTTGATAAAATTTGAGCGAGTAGTTCACCAAAATATAAGGTGCTAGTACTGTTTTGGAAGTTCCAGGCCGGAACAGTCTTTCGGCGGAACCAAGAGGTTGTTAGCGTTTTCATGGTATCTGTCCCTAGAATAGGAAAATCCGAAACGAACCGAAACGGTCATGTTTTCGGATCTATACATTTTGCAAACCGAATACGAAAGTTTCCAATGGATGAGGAGTTCTGAATGCGTTTCGAATCATTAATTTCAGAAGTGAGGTGGTGATTTTTTCTCATAAAATAGCACCATACGCTATTTGTTCGAAGCGTATACGATAGGCATTGAACTTTCGTTATTCGACCTCTCGTTCAGGATAAGTCCAAAGCAGTTGGGCAGTTGTACTGTGACAAGTTTCAAGTTATTGCATTTTCAGAAGTTAGTTAGACTAGTCTGAAACCGTCCTTCATTGAGAACGCGAAAACGACAAACCTTAACCTAGTTCCACCAACTGAGTTCCAGACAGCGGCCGTCTGAACCGTTCACAACGGCATTTATGGCATCACCCTGAATGAGACAACCTAATGGTGGATTCATGCAGCAATCGTAACTCGGCTGTCTGAAATTAGAACTCGCAAATCGTAAATCTTAATTCGTTACAAAACATGAACCATTCATGCAGCAATCTTAAAAACTGTCGAATAGCTTTCCTAATCGTCCGATTTTTTTGTTTGAGTCAAATGTCAATCGCCTACGGGTACGCGACATCTGAGAATCTAATCCAAACTGAATAAAGTATGCGCAGTTCAAAAATTTGCCATCGTAAAGCGCGAATCCCACTATACGTAACGTCACCGTCACGTCTCCGCACCGTCATCGTGGACGTGACTGATAGTGTGATTATGTTCATTGCTTGCAATGTAAGAATATTTACCGTGATTGTGACGGTGCGGAGACGTGACGGTGCGGAGACGTGACGGTGACGTTACGTATAGTGGGACTCGCGCCTAACTCGTGAGAGTAAAGCCCGTATGACACGGACCAGTTTTTCACTCATGACAACATGAATTTCATCCATTTTCTGAATGAGAAACTGTACACATATTCCACAGTATCTTGTAAAACAGGATATCTTGTTTTAGTGTCACACAACATTAGATTTTCACACAGAAAATTATCCATTTCATTGTCAATGATTCGTTAAATAAAAAAATGATTCATTTTATGAGTGAAAAACTGGTCCGTGTCATACGGGCTTAAGGCTTCGCGAGACCGAGACTGATCAATCTTGGTCTTGGTCTCGAAAACTGAATAGTCTTGGATTGGTCTTGATAGTCTTGGTCATGGATTAAATTGCGAATAGAAATTTTGAATTAATTCAATTGTCCAGCAGTTTATTTGCATATAATAGGTAAGTATTTCGTATTTCTCAGTCTTTAACAATTGTCAATTCGTACTGGTAAAGTAAACGAAATAAGTTTCTCATTTCACCCAAAGAATATAATTTTCAAGAAATCGTTGATAAGAGCCACACAGCACACACGTCGACAGGCCAGAAAAAAGGTTCAAAAGGGTCGAAATGTTAACTAGGTTTTCTATTGAGCATTTTACAATGGATTATTGTGTGATGAGCAGTAAGATGCAGATGCGGCAAAAGGGTGGAATCGGATTTCAGAGGAAATTGCATAACATATTATTTAGGAGTGGGCAAATATCACATTGCTGACCAAATATATTGGTCATAATTTAGTATTTTCATTTAGTATCGAACTCTACTGGGTGCAACTTATACTAATCTGTATCTATGTTTTTCAATAAATATGTGCTATTTTTAAATATAACAGGTTAATGAAGCTGCGGTAATAGGCTGTCGAAAATTGCGAAATCTCACTTTATTCCACATTATTTCCAAAACAGTTGGAGATAGGTATGGAATAATATTAAAATATTCAACCTAAAATTCAAATGGATGCATCAATACACAGGATGATTTTTTTTGAAACAACGCAGTATCAAAAATATTTCCAAAAATTTCAATAGTAGGAGGTATGGACCAATGCAACCTAACAACACACACCTATTTGTTGTAAACTGCAAAACTGAATTTGGGTGAACATAAATCAAAATCCTGCCATATGAAAAATAAGTATTTGAAATAAATTGCCATAACATTTTCCATCACATTTTTCTCAATATAGTATTATTATATTAAGTTCATTATTTTTATTTCGAGACCAAGACTCTTGGTCTTGACCTCGAAAGTCGAGTCTTGGTCTTGAGAAGATTGCAAAACTGATCTCTTGGTCTCGCGAAGCCCTACATAAGAGTTGAAAGTTGGTCAACTTTTACGAATTTCGACTTACGATACCTGCATGGACGATCTCATCGAAAGTAATTGACTGAACTTCCTCCGACTTATTTCTTTTGACTTGCGAATTCCGAGTTTCGATTGCTGCATGTATCCACCATAAGCAAAGTGCGTGGAGGAATGGTGATTATCCAAAATCACTGAAAACTGGCAAATTGTACGAACAAACAGAGCCAAAACAAAGAAGAAGAAACAGATAACCTAACAGTCCTAACACCCTAAACTTACTATAACATAACTTTTTCATCAGTAGGTAATGTATATCAGTCACTCTTTGAATATATTCGTTTTCAATTTTACGGAGTTCGCGAGTTCCACTCGAAGTAGTGCCCCCACAGAAATTGAATGTTTTGCCACAAATCTTGGAAGGTCTTTGAAAAAAATCATGGTGCAGATGTGGTACGTTCCTATAACTATACATGAGCAAATCCAAGAACTTTTCAAAGTTTCTTGTTTTAACTAGTGTGGGCGAAGTTCAGCAAAGTGAGTCAAAGCCGCCCAAACAATAGGGTGTATTCTAATGCTGTTTCTAATGCATACTTACTTCCAGAAAAATTGAGATGGTTAGCCACTCATGAAACCACATTGTCTAGAGATTTTACAAATCTATGCAAAATTTATATTAGTTTATAGCATTCACGAGAGCATTCCATTATTGAAATTCAGGTCTGTTGGTTGAATTGTTCTTATTGGTTCATTAGTCGTTGAATTTTTTTTAAATTTTCAATAAATGAATTGTTTAAGTTGCACTGTTCATGCTGCAGGATTTTTGGTAATTATCCATTAAGCGGGCTCCATCTTGAAATTAAAAAATTTTTGGTGGAACTTACGTATTTCGGCCTCCTGAACAAAAAATTCCTCTAAAGTTTTTGGGGCTCGCAACTAGTTTCGGAGATACGGCCCCCCCAAAGACAGGAAATCGGGGTTTTACGCCTATGTTTGTTTCCCAGCCAATTCCGCTCGAAATTCCTCCTTCGTTCTATCAGCACAATATACTCACTCTATATATCCTTCTTCATCACTTTCCAACAGAATTATAAGCATTTTTCCATTTTTCACTGCACCACTCTGAAATGAAAATCTTCAAAAGAATTCGAGGTTAGCAAAACAATAGAACGCGCATCGCGCGTTCTATTGTTTTGCTAACCTTGAATTTCTATGACGATTTACCTTTTAGAGTTTTGTAGTGAAAAATGAAAAAATGCTTATAATTCTGTTGGAAAGTGATGAAGAAGGTGGCTTAGAATGTGTATATTGCGCTGATAGAAAGAAGGATGAATTTCGAGCGGAATTGGCTGAATAAATAAACATAAATGTCAACCCTGAAAACCCTGTTTTCCTGTCTTTGCGGGGCCATATCTCCGAAACTAGTTGCGAGCCCCAAAAACTTTATGAGAATTTTTTGTTCAGGAGGCCGAAATACGTAGGTTCCACCAAAAATTTTTTGATTTCACGATGGAGCCCGCTTAACGGACAATTACCGGATTTTTTTGCAGGCTTCAGTCATTCCGTGGAATGCAAGAAAAGTGTGAAAATACATATCTAGTCTTAGCTGTACTAACATCTCACGACATAATGACACTCAACCCCTGCAAAATTTCATAACTAACAGTTGAACGAATGTCATGTCTTTCATATTTTGAAACAGAAATTCTAGAAGCTGTACCATCTGAAACTCAGGAGCTCACCTACTATTTGCCATTTTATCACAAAGTATTTGATGAAATGCCATGGAAGTTGATAAGAATTTTAGATTTGCTAATCTGGTTGTATAGAGTAGGAAACGTTGTTGCCTTCAATTCCAGGAATCATGTGGCCAGTAATTTAGTTCTATCAGTGATACTGAGTGTTGAATTGTGAGAAATAACTGACTGATATGGCTTTATAACCTAACTGAATGGAAGTAGCCCATACTTGATGAAAATCCATATTGAACAAATAATATACAGTTGCCTGCAAGATTTTCACATATAAGGGGTTTACTAAACTGCGACATGTGGTTTGCTATACAATAGCTTTTTCAAGCAGGAACATTAAACTAGTTGTGATAGGACAGGGCACTGTATATTATTGGTTCTAAAACAAGTAACTTTTCCGAAATAAGAGTATTTTTGGTAAATGCTTCATCAACATTTTTCCAATGCTAAACAAAAACAGCATAATTTGGAAAAACATCTACTTTGATGAATATAAAAGCTGCAAGAAATAGAAAATTGAAAATAAAAAACCTGTCTTGATATCATATTTTCCACATGGAAATTGAACACGAAGTGTTTTGATTACCTTTCTTCTGGAACCAGCAACCAGCAGTATATGCATTTTTACAGTGAAATAATTTGTGAAATGAAATGAACAATTGGCAACGTGAAATAACAACATAACATCCAACGCTTTCGAAAGCTCCAGAAATGAAACGCATTGTTTTGGTGAATATTTAGGTTGGATAAAGTAATTCTTTTGTTGAAATTCATTTCCTGCTAGTTTCCAGAAGAATCGATTTTTGAAAATACACAGACTGAATTAGGGTATTCCACGGCAATGCAACATTGCATTTATATCCAGTTGCTATTGGCTATTGACGGGCAAAAAAAATAGAAATTCATTTATATCTCGACTATGACCTAGCGTACAAATTTGGGACAAACTTGTTTCGTCATCTTTTTTTTTTTTCGATGAACGAATGCCAAAATCATGAAATGAGCCCATTGGCTACTAATATTACTAAGCTTCCTCGCTCTCGACAAGCGAAAAGTACATGACGCTATTAATAAATTCATTACAATATGTAAATAAGAAATTTAGGGCTTTATGCTTCTTTCGAATAAATGATTACTATTTACACTTGTTGCATAAATGACTATCATTTGTTACATTTTCCATTTCATAGTTTGAATTATTCCGCCCGCTTTCGCATGATGACATCCAAAGCGAGAGTGATTTCACTGGTAGAGTTCTCCTAGGAGGATTCCCGTAGAGTCACGATGAATTTTAACACTTTGATCGCTGACATAAAATCCATACCACCTAGGCGTATTTCTCGTATATTCCTCGAGACTGACCTACGTTTTTTTTGCAGAGACGTGCGATCCGTAGTGCTGCACAAAGGCGGCTCCGGTCTAGGATTCAATATAGTCGGCGGCGAGGATGGCGAGGGCATCTTCATTTCGTTCATCTTGGCAGGCGGTCCGGCCGATCAGTGCGGCGAACTACGGAGGGGCGATCAAATAATCAGCGTGAATGGAGTGAATCTCAGAAACGCCACCCACGAGGAGGCGGCCTTAGCACTTAAGGTGAGGCGCGGGATGATGTTTTCGTTGATGTATGTTATTTAGAGCTGAATGTTGGTGTGGGAATACCACAGGGCAGCATTCTGGGTCCCTTATTATTTATAGTTTATATCAACGACTGTGCAATGATCATGAATTACGCTGATGATAGCACCTTTCCTCAACTAATACAAATGCAGAGTGAACTGATGAAGGAGACTCAAACTTGGTTTAGCGACTCCAGACTCATTCTCAACCCCGATAAAACTAATGTAATTTTCTTTTAAACTAATCAATCACTTGAGACACCAAGAAACATCCATCTAAATCACCAGCAAATTGTCTTCTCCAAGCAAATTGAATGTCTAGGGATAATATTAGATGAATCATTAAAATTTATATATCACATTGATTATCTAGCTTCTAAACTTAGCCAAATGTCTTATTGACTGAGAATTGTCATGATAAATGCAAACAATACGATTGCTGGAAAATTGCTGGCTTCTACTCCAGAGCTCACACCTCTCCATATCATGGTGAGGAGAACTGCTTGGGGAGCACACCTCAGATTGGAAAAAGTCGGACTCAAGGGGATAGCACACGGTGGGGGGAACACAACCTCTCCTGAAAGCGCACACCTTGCCGATCTTCCAACTGACGAAATCATCAAGAAATTCAGTTTTATAAAACTCTTTCGAACAGAACTGAGTACCAAGAGAGATTGGAGCATAGAATCCATTCAAGCACTAGGAAGGAATACCATAACATGGTACACAGACGGGTCCAAAACTCCCGAGGGAACTGGAGCAGGAATCTATGGGCCTCGCACCAAATTCTCTGAGCCCATGGGCCAGTTCCTCAGCATTTTTCAAGCGGAAATTCACGCCATAGAAAGGTGCATTCAGATCAACCTCGACAGGAAATATCGGAACAAGGAAATTGTGATCCTCTCCGACAGTCAAGCAGCCATCAAAGCGTTGAGTTCCTATTGCATCAATTCGAAGATGGTTTGGGAATGCCTAGACAAACTCAACGAGCTAGGCAGGAACAACAAGGTGACCCTACTCTGGGTGCCAGGGCACGTCGGAGTGGAGGGGAATGAACAAGCAGACATCCTGGCACGAAAAGGTGCATCAACACCACTGATCGGGCCAGAACCATTCTGCGGACTTGGAAACTCTCACTTCCAAGAAGAACTCAATAAAACGGAAGAAGCAATGAGAGCAACACACTGGGAAAGACTTCCGGGGCTGCGGCAGGCCAAAGATCTCCTCGGAAACTACAACCGAGCAAGATCGAAGACACTGATTAACCTCAGCAAAACTAGTCTAAAGGCAATCACGGGATTTCTAACGGGGCATTGCAGACTCAAAGAACACCTAAGGAAGCTAGGCTTAGAGGAGGACAGCACCTGCAGGTTCTGCGGAGAACATCCAGAAACACCCCATCACATCCTAATGGAGTGTTTTGCTGTACATCACAAAAGATCGAATATACTGGGACCATTCCAGCTGACTGTGGGAGAAATACCACAAATAGATCCCCTCAAAATCCTTAAATTCCTGAAGGAATTGAGGCTTGAGGGGCTGCTATAAACGAGAACACCTTGAGATAGCAGAAGAAGATGGGGCACAATAGATCTAAGCAGGTCGCAGCGCATTTGTCACCATCCAACTCACCAATACCAATACCAAATACTCCAGAGCCCGAGATGACATCATTGTACGGGCGTGCACCAGTAGTGCAAATTAGTGCAAATGAAATATTTATCTTATAAAAACTAGTCAAAAATATTTTGGAACAGTTGCCTCATTAAAAATCGTGTGGGGACATTTCAGTTCAATACAGCTTCTCATAATACCCGCTTTATATGTTCATGAATGAATAAAATTTCTATACAATAACAGACATCTTCACATCGAACTTACAATACAATTGAAAGAAAATTTTCAAGCAGTGAAAAAATCCCAACTGGAACTCCTCATTAAATTGGAACCCTACTCTATCGAAGACTACTTACCTGAATACAAATCTCCAAATGTATACTGAAGTTCAACATATAACAACCAACTCTAGTTTTTGTTTTGACTGGCTGTTATACCATTTGTGTATGTAATATGTGCAATGAATTATTATTACTATTGTTGGAGCGAAATGATTATACCTTTTCGATGCAGGATACTGTTATCGCTAGTTTGTCGGTACTTATTATCACCGTTTTCGAAATAGAAATAGGTTTTCCCCCAGAACTTCTCGACTGGAATATCTCGACCTAACCTTATGGAAACAACAACCAGATGAGCAGAGCTAACAGACGTCTAAAGCACTGTGACAAACTGGCTATGAAACTCATTCCATTAAAAGAGGTTTCAAGCACAAACCAACTCCAGACAAACTAGGACAGAAGTCGCTCTAAAAGTTGAAAAGTCCGTGACTTTACCTTTTATCAAATGAGTCACTAACAGAATCTGAAGAAGAATGGGAAGACAGGATATATGAACCAGTTTCAAACCCCAAAGGACCATTTCTCTGGAACCAAGGAGTGTATACATCACATGCAAAATTTAATGAATAATTCATCAAAATACTAATGTTATTTGAAAATTATTTGGCTAGACTCATTCAGTCTGTTTGGGTTATTTGTGAAGTTTTCGAAAACCAAACATTTCTTCAGAATATTTCAGAAACACTGAAAAGAGAATCAATAATTTAAATTCGAACCAGTACCGAAAAAAAATGGGTTCAGAGGAGAGGTCTGCTACCTCTTCTCGGATCATATTGAAGCAGAAAAGAGATAATTCAAAAGTGAGAATGAATTTGTCCAAATCAGCTGCGTGAAAAATTGTGAAAAGGTGATATCGGTTACCTCTACTGCAAGCCACTGGATGGCTTTTTTTCATATAAGAATCCTTAGAACTCCTTTTACTATATTAGGAGTCTTTTGAATGAAAAAAGTTTTCATATTGGGATTTAATATAATCTGTAAGCTTCAAATATATGGTGTTGATGTGTAAAATTATTGAGAATAATATTACCCTTGCACCAACTTTAATCACTCGCATGCGACTCAAGTTTCGTTAACAAAGTAGGCATCTTCAGCAAAAGAAAACTGAATATAAATTCGGGAAGAATGAAGCCTATTGTTTGACAAAAATGAGATCAACAGTAGTTTTTTGATTCAATAGGCCTAAAAATTTCCATTCCAATTTTTTCTGAGAAAAATCAAAAACTATTCGAGATGTAGGAAGAGTTTGATATATTGTTATTGAAATATATGAATAATAATTATAAATTCGAAGAAAATGATGTTTTCAAAGAATTTCATTATGTTTTTTGGTTTTTAGAGTTTCTGTTTTCAGACCAAAGGAACAATCTGACTCAATTTTGATCTCAAAACGAGGACTAATAATCAAGAGAATAAACCCACAATAAAATTTTCGAAAATCTTACATACCCCTTAGATAAATGAAAATATTACTGAACATAGGAAGTTTTTTTGTTCCTGATGACTGATGTTGTTTAGAAATGAAAATGGAGAGTATACTTTTTCGAAAGATTACTCAGTTGCATCACCATCATATACAGTCGAGTAAAATAGTAAAAATGATATCTCCATGATTCATCTTTAATTGTCCGTTTCAAGCAGTAACTTGGGAATTCCAAGTTCTGTTCCATTCAGTTTCGAATATAAGATATTCAGATTCACAACAAGCTCGCACGTCATCATCATGTGTTATGCAAATATATTGACGATATATTAGGAATAATTTCTAAATTGTTTCAATATACAGAGCTAACAAAAATTGTTGATGACATTATATTTTGGTTAAAAAAAAGGACAAGCTTCATATTTGTCGTCCAGAAAACCAAAAAGTAATTATGTTATAAATTAGAATTGAAAAGTCTGCAACCTGTAAAAGAATTTCGCTGCTTACCTCTTCTCCATTTTTATGATTATATAATATATGAACTAGATAAATCTAATATTGTTTTCATTTTCAGGGTACCAATCAAACTGTTAATATTGTAGTTCAGTATAGACCCGAAGAATATAATCGATTCGAAGCCAAAATCCATGACCTCAAACAGCAGATGGCGAATCCTTCTACAGGAGGGACGCTACTGAGAACATCTCAAAAAAGATCTCTTTATGTGAGGTAAGTGAATTTGCAATATATATTTGATTCTACCCATCGCTAGATGGTTACCTATGAATCGGTTAACCTTGAGGGTAGATTTATTTTGTGGGTGTCTCCATATGAAAAAACTGTTGTTTGAACGTTGTTGACAATGTGTTTGTTAGTGGTAGTAGTAGTGGTTTAACTAGTTTATTTGAAATAGATAAATCCAATTTTAAAAAATAAAAACTTTCACATAATCATTAAACACAATACAAAAAGATAGTCTTAGAAAACTAAATTTTAATAAAATATTAATCATGAATATAGGTACATCACAAACAAAAAAAATACAAGGATAATGAAATTAAAACATTTACCAGCAATAAGATCAAAGATCATCTAGGAAATCAAATAAACTTTTTTTGAAACAACTTTTTTCAAATTTATTTGAAGTTAATCAATCATTTTATTTGAAAGAGATATATCAACTGTACAAAAAACAGCCACATAAACACTAACAATAAAGAAAATCTCATGAAACCACACTGAGTTTCAATAATATAGAATATTAAACAGTAATACCATCTCAGTCCATCTAGTAGAGGTAATACACTTTTTTTAAACCAACAACAGTATTCAACTCCTTCAAATGTGTGGGGAGTTTATTGAATTCATTCAAACCCTTGAAAAATAAGTTATTCATACATCCTGTTGTGTTTGCTCTATTTATGTGAAAATTGACATTTTGCCTTGTGTTATAATGATGTATGTCATATGTCCCTGTTTAAAATCACAAAATCATTGAAGTAAGCTGGTCGAAAACCTTTTACAATCTCAAAGTCACTTTACGCACGTGTTAGGTACACTTTTCTACTAGCGTGCGGTAAAAACCAGAAGTTAACATAAAAAATAGTTATTAATCGTACTAGTTTGTTATGTTGAAAATAAGTCACACAAGAAAGATTTATAAAATATAAATTCTCAAGTGACTCAAGGAACATAACACACAAGTGCATACAATGTTTTATCCAACACATCTGACAATAAACATCAATTATTAATTACATATAAACAAATAAATTATTATTAATATTAATATTGAGAGCGTGCAGATTGTTGCATTTTGCAAATTAATTGCAAATACTAAAATGTTTTTCGAAAGTCAGAATTCGGTTTTCCACTGCTTTGTCAGCTGGAAGAGATCATAAAAATGGTTCTGACAAAGTAGTGTGAAAAATGTCAGATGTTTATTATTATTTGACATTTATTTGATGAGGCTTTTACCAGGGCCATTAGAAAATTATTGAAGTATACTTTTGATTTTATTGAAAATTATAGAATTCTAATGAATTGCTTCATTTTTCAGTCATTTTGTAGACTACAGCTATACAAATATATAAATCTAAATATTCAAAAGACATTATATTCCCCAAAAACTCAACAGATTTACTTTTCCGCACTAATGCTGATGAGTGCGGAAAAGTTGATTTTTCCGTACGCTAGTAGAAAAAAGATATCCCAAGCGATGCGAGTGTAATAAAACAATGGTGTGATATCATTAGAAGGGATTGTGTATCACCAATATCGTGGTGATATTGTTGTGAAGATCATTTTGATGTTAGTTCTACATTTATAATATACAGCTTAGTGTGGATTAGTCAGAAGTAAGTTTTGCAATAGCTATTTGGCAGTAGAAAATTCGGTTTTAACTAAAACCTGTCATATTTGAGTCACCCCGCAATAATTTAAATAATATTATGTACACATAATTATGATCTAGATGTAAAATAGGTGCTTTGCTGTAATTGTAAAGATTATGTTTTGGTTGGAATATTATAAACTGCTGTGCGCATTTATGACGTGACATTTCGTTTCAACCAGTGGTGACGCGTTTTGTGAGATTGAATTGAATATCCGTCCATAATTTTTCACTTTCACGTTTAATAATATTTCTTGTGTTCGAACAATAAATGGATGAAAAAAATACATTCTGATTACAATATGAGGTGATTTAGATTCTAGAAAAAAAATATTTCCAATATCGTCGTCCGATTTGGTAAAGAGCTCAATAATCGATAGTGAAGTCAAGATATATAACAAACTTCCTTCTCATATAAAAGAAATAACGTCTTTCAGCATATTCAGAAACGACTAAAGAGCATATTGAGAGACAAGGCCAACTATAATTCAGAGGAATATTTTGGGGCCCTTTGCTCTGATGAAATTCTGCAACCTCCCCAGTTGTACTATCCTTTTTTCCTATACATAAAGTTGATCCCTGACTACTTTTTAACGACATTGTGTTTGTTGAAAAGAAAATATTTTTTTTAAACAATAAATATATTTTCAATCGATCAATTGATATTGTTTTGAAGAACTATCGCTAAGCGAAACACGTGTTGCGGTTTTGTAAACCCGCTGTTACTAAGAATCGGACAGAAATCTGCAATTTTTTCATTGATATTATGCCTCATCATAAGAGAGAACTAAATTGTAAGTGAATATATTTTTTTAGAAAAACTTTTTTTGATACAGTCATCTATCATCCTCGTATATGGGGAAAATATTGTATGCAGCTCATCCGAAAATAGTATATTATTCAACGAGCGTATATAGATGGCTATTATTCACGAGGTGAAGTTTACTGTCATGAGTCGCAGGCGAGTGGCCTAAATAACCGAGAGAATAATAGCCATTATACGCGAGTAGAATACTATACTTTATCCACGACTAATAAAAAAATACACATATATTTAGAAACACTATTATTTTATTCTAAGAAATATTTCGTACATTACTGTTGACAGTTTCGAGTTAAATTTGTTTGGAATCAAAAGCTATTTCGATATGACACGCACATTTACTAACTCAGAGTAGATGCTCCTTGACTTCTTTTTTTTTTTAATATGTAGGTGAAGAACTGAAGTATTTGTTGCATTACAAGATGAAAATTTTAAAACCGATTGTTTGTAGCGAAACAATTTAATATTATATTTCAATTAAGGAAGTAATTGATAGCAGTGATTAATGACTCATTATTCACTAGGGAATAATGGGTACAATTTAGGTCAGGCAAACAGACATATAATGGGTACATTATACAATAGTCGTGGATAAAAACTATTTCTGCACTAGTTGCACGAATAACTATATTGTTATTGTATTTCAAGGGCTCTGTTCGACTACGACCCAATGAAGGACGACGGTTTACCGAGCCGAGGTCTGGCCTTCCACTACGGTGACATCCTTCACGTAACGAATGCCAGCGATGACGAATGGTGGCAAGCGAGGCGAGTACTTAATACTGGGGACGAACAAGGTATGGGCATCATTCCTTCGAAACGACGTTGGGAGAGGAAGCAGAGAGCTAGGGATCGATCTGTCAAATTTCAAGGTCATATGCCAAATATTCTTGATAAGGTAATAATATTTATTTTTCGATATAGTTGATATGATTCAATTTACATCAATTATTATTGTTCGAGTAATCAAATCAAAATATACTTTATTGTCTGAAGATTTGCATCTTATTGTCCAAGAAATACAAATGTAGATATAAAAAAGTATTAAAAATGTGTATATATATATATATATATATATATATATATATATATATACATATATATATATATATATATATATATATATATATATATATATATATATATAAAACACTATAATGTAAAATAACAGTCAAGGAAATAAATTAATAAAAATTATTCTTAAAAATTAGATTAAGCGAATTCAACACCACTAAGGTTCGATAAAAATGTAATTCATAATTATTTGCGTATCTCTAACGCGCTCAAGAAGATTGTGGCTGATAGCTTTTATTTTGGATCTTAAATATCTATACTATGCTTATTTTGTGTTTTGTTGAATATCATGTTCTTTCTTTGAAGCTGTTTCGTAGCTGTTTGCTTCTAAAGGACGAAAAATGATTATTATTTATGCCTACTTAAATGTAAAATACAAACCTAGAATATATGAAGGAAAATAGCTATTTGTGGTATGAGTGTTCAAAGTAAGGTTTTATTTTGTGAGTGAAAAAGCTTGGGAAACGAGCGTATCGAGAAAAGTAGTCAAATCAACTCCATCAGCATTTTGAAGAATCTCCAAGTCTTCATAATCCATTTCACAAATTTTTTTATAGGAAAACTGTATTTGCCTAATACCATATATAGACATGAAAAAAAAATTAATCAATATTGAAAAATCTTCAAATTTCCTGTCAAAACGCATTCTGCTCGGCGATTGAATGAACCTTGTTCGTAATGAAAGAATATAGTCTTTTCACGGTCGGTGTTGATACATCGTCAATTTTTTTCGGCTTGAGTGCTGTGTTTTGAAATTTTGTGTTTCGGCACTACAAAACAATCCGTTGATTTATTAAAAAGATTCAATGTGATTGATTCACCTTTTTCAAGTGAAGGGCACCTACAAGTTTGCCTGAACAATTATGTTCGTTCAGATTCAACTTTTCCAGTATTCTATATATATTATATAATGTAATGTGATGTTCATCAGAAAACTCTTGAACTTGCTGGAACCGAAATTTTTCACACAGTCCATTTGTATTTTAGATGAAAAAAATGCAATTACCAAAGTTGTTCGATAATTTTTCTGAAGATATTTTGTACATTTACAATTGATTCAAATGGATTTGAGAATTATTGTTTTCCAAGACTCAACATATTTCACGAAAAATGAAGCGGTTGATGAATGTGGTCTCTAAAAAATCGTTTCATCTTATTGCTATATATTTATTTATTTTTTCAGTTTATAGTTTATATTAAATCCATAAGTACTTCCTTATGACATGAAACCATGTTTTTGTATTCACTTTTTGGTTTTGAAGTTCTTTCACCAATTATAGGTACCATTTCAAACTTTGAGTTTCGATTTGTTATTGCTGTTTCTTTTTGTAGCAATCGACTCTGGATAGGAAAAAGAAAAACTTCTCCTTCAGTAGAAAATTCCCCTTTATGAAAAGTAAAGATGACAAGTCAGAAGATGGTTCTGATCAAGAACGTAAGTATATTTGGATTATTCTATATTTATTGACCAATTTTGGTACGTGAAACTTCCAATTTTTCCTTTGATGATTGTAATTATTTTATCTAGTAGACATTGTTTTATTATTCCTGTTTTATTTGTATTGACTATATTTTGTATTTTTCCAAGAATTGAAGAGACAAAGGAAAATAGAAATTGATTTCCGCTTATTGACAATATAAATATTTTTCGTCAATGTTATAAAATTGTATAGGCCGACAAATATATCATAACTTCTCCTCTTCAAAAATACAAGATATGTCGAAATATTTATTTTTGAGTTCTGACCTTTATTTTTTATTTTGTTTTCACCTTTAGAATCTCCCTCCGACCAACCTAATGATAATGAAAAAGCCCCTCAATGTAAGTACCTAACAGTAAATAAGTTCACCCATTTTTGTTATCTGATCTGATAGGATTATTTTTAGCTTGGGAAGTTATATTAACAGTTTGGTGCTACTATATTAATCCATCAGCTTTGGGCTAGTTAGATCGCTTGCTTGCACACTAACTCTGTAGTGTAGAAAACTGAATGACTAACTAATTGTCGCGAATGTAACGTAAGAGGTATGATCATATCTCAGCAAGGTTATAAAGATAACTAAAAAAATTATCATTCTTGAGAGTTACAATAACAAGAATTAAAAATATTCCACACGACTATTCACAGAGTAGAAGATTGACGTACATAATAATAATATAATAATATCTTTATTTATCCCAAGAAACATAAATGTTTATTATAACAGGGAAATACCAAAATAAATAATGCAATACAACATAAAAAGAAAACATTAGATCAGTTCAAATAGTTATAAAGATTAATCAATACTGGCAAAAGAAGAAGCTTCAGAGTAGTAGAAAATGAAAAACAGACACAAACATGAAATATCATTTTTTTAGTTGAGAAAAAATCTTCAAGGTATTTTTTGAATCTAACAGCATCTTTAACTTTTTTCAAATAAGGAGGTAAATTGTTGTGAATTTTAACACCATTACGAAGAAGGGATTTCTTTGCAAATTCTGTTTTGACTTTGATCAAAATGAGCTCATTAGTTTGTCTAGTAGCATAGTTATGAATATCAGAATTAACTGTAAATTTCAGAATAGAGTGTTTGATATTTTTTAAGACAAAATGAACAAATAAGCAAATTTTCATCCTGAATATTTGATCCAAATTCAATAACTTCCTTGGCTTGTATAAATTCACAGTAGGCTCCGAGACATCTAATTTGAAAATACATTTTACTTTTTTATTTTGTAAGGCTTTCAAGGGCCTCAATATTGATTTGTTTGCTATTCCCCAAGCTGAAATTAAATATTGCAGTTGTAAATGTATCAATCCGAAATAAATCTGTTTCAAATGTTTCAATGCTAAATAGTTTCTAATTCGATACAATACAATTAGTGGTGAAAGTTGTTTTCTCAAATGACCAATATGAGTTGACCATGAAAGTGTAGAATCTAAATGTAAACCTAAAAATTTAATAGAATTTGTATAATTTATCTTATATTATTTAAACTTGATTCTTGATTATTTATTATCGAATATTATATAATCCAGAGACAAAAGTCCACACTTTTGATTACAATCCAGTTCAACCTGTATATCTGTGGTCAAATCCAACACAGCAGACTCTGTATCACTGGACTTGCGGAAACCATACTGCTCTTTATACAAAAATTTTGATTTTTCCAAATAGTTCAACAATCTGGTATTCATAACTTTTTCTATTATTTTTGAAAGAATTGGTAAAATAGATATTGTGTTATTAGCAGAAAAAGTGGTGCTCTCTTTGGCGAGCGTGGTGATTAATAGACGACCCTTATGGGTATACCAATCATGCGAGCCACAAAACTCTTATTTCTTCGATTTGCAGATGCTATATTTTCTCCAAACACAAAATTCAAATCCACTGAATATTTCATCAAACTCATAAACAGTTTTCTAGGCAAAAAAGTGATTCTTTTTAATGCTACAGGTATTAAAAATAGAACGTAACCATGGTGATAATGCTTTTAATCAGATAAAAAACGTCAACTTCAATAGTAACTGTACGAAATTAATAAGTTTCAATGATTTATTCGAAAAGTAATTACTTCTCTCTTGTTTACTCCCCTCTGGGTTTTTGCTCCTAAAATAAAATATAGACCAAGATTGTAAAAATAAGTTACTGAATGTATTCGTAATTCATCTAGAACCTACATCAAACTTATCGACCAAAAAACTTTCAGATATCAAAACCCTTCATAAAGTAAGAACTTGTACATTCATTTACTCTGTGAACAGTGGCCACGAGCATTCAAATAAAAACAGAAAAATTAATCCATGCCATAAATTTCATTATTATAAGTCATTCGAACTCCAGAAACAAATCGATATTAAATGAAGGTGATATTTTCTCAGCAAAATTGAAAAAATGTTAATTCGATAGCGAAACTGCAACCAAAATTGACAAGCTTTTTTATGGGAAAAGTAATTAGCTTATTTTTTATCTTTTTTTTCTGTTATAATTTTTGTTACAGGTATTGTTCGGTACTTATTTTCATTAATTTGATTCTAGTCCCTAGGAGAAATGTTATGTTGATATAAATAGGAATAGTTTACGTTTAATACTGAAATACATCGAATCTATTCTACCAAAAGAATTTGATGTTCCCTCCTCTTCAATCTTATAAGGACTACTTTTTCGTAAAATAAATATATATTCGCACAAGTTTCTGTTCCATTCGTATGGAGACGACTAGAAACAGAAAAATCCATTTCAAACCCAAACATCGAATCTAAGTTATTATGTATTTTCCTTGAGTTTAACATCTTTTGTTATTTTTGTTTGTGTGCATTATTATCCATTTACAAGTTTTTGTGCAGCTCTTTACCCGATTTTGTTATTCATTTGAACAGTTAACGGATTGGCATATGAAATTGAATAACGTTAGCATGAAATGGGGGGGTCTTCCTTTCACATTTAACTGTGTGGTTTTCTATTACAGCCTTCATGCTATGTTATACTCAAGAGGATGCAAACGCCGAAGGTAGAGTATTTAATTTTTCCCTTAAATTTTTTTCGAAATATTGCATTGATTTTCATTTACTACATATACTTTTTTCTTTTTTGGCTTCTTTCTGTATTACAATAAACATCAGGTGAAATATTATATCGGGTCGAGCTACCCCATATGGAAGAAATAACACTAATTTATTTGGAAGATAATGACAATTTAGCAGACATTAGTAAGTGTTAGTGTTGTGGTTTGCATGGCGAACTAGCCCCTTTACACTGCACTGGTCTCAGTCCAGCGTATTTTTGTTTCGGTAGTGCCTTCCGTTTAACGAAGTTATTATTTCTAATACCGATTTGCTATTTAATATGGTTTAATCTGAAGTTTTGCATACTAAATGACTAATTATTCATTATTTGAAGCTTTTATGCCTAGTTGAGGTTATATTATTATAGGAAGATACTCTTGATGAATCCAGTAGTGATGGCCTGATATATTCCCAATGCATGCGTTGACAAATATTTCATTATCACTATTTGAATTGAAGGGGTAGGTGATTGATAAAATTCTCGAATACCTTCGAACTAGATGAAAACAAAGTAGACAAAGAAATCCAATATTATTCGAAATGTTGGTAGTCAGTTCTGTTAGAAATGAATTGTGCTAAAATGCTTTGTGCCGCTAAGGGACGCTTTTTGGTAGTAATTCTCCAGGTTGGCACATTTTTTATTGGCGCTGTATTGGTTATATGACATTAAGGAGAACTTGGAAACCTACAATACTACTCAGATGGTCGGTGTATCCACTGTAGCCTGCGATTGGCATATGGAATGGTTCACCTCGACATGTTCTGAACTGTGTTTTGAACCAGTATACAGCATGTCTGTCTGATTGTTCTTAGGACTAGCAATTGAACTATGGGGAAATTCATCCCTCTGATGTTAGAACTGAATCTTTGGTAAAACATAAACTTGATACCGTCCTGTGATTGTCCATTTACCACGTATTGCCTAGTTTAATGCCGCCATTTGTTGAGCACACAAGCACCGTCATCGAGGTGTTATGTGCCTTATACTCTTTTACCGATTTGATTCAGAATATCACATCTCTTAGAAATAGGTAACGATTCAAATCGCCAGGAATCAACCATACTTCAACATTTCTGCTCGAATATGTTTTTGTCGAAAAAAATGAATATATTTTATTCTCGAACGAATATTAAACATGAAAGTTGAAATCCAAAATGCTTCTTTCTCAAAACTCTCAACTTGTTGACAAAATCAATGAAGATTGATGCGATGCCCTGCACTTTCATTTTCCAATTCACGACTTCGGTAAAGAACTGCTGAGCCCCTTGCCATTCTGAAGAAATGTCGTAACTGGCAATGTTCTGTGGAAATACCCGGAACCAACCGGAGATTCTACATTGGGGTAGCTCAGTAGCTCCCTCGAAATATTTAAGATGATGGCTCACCAAAAGCTTGTGACATTTCAATGTGCCATTTTGAGGGCTAGCAATGCCTGTTTGCTGTTGTTGTGGGTGTAAACGGTGTTACCAGTAAATAAGATAGTTCATTTTGCTTCCATAGTTATTCGTTGTGACTTCGGTTGACAAATTTCACAGTAAATATTTGATATTATAGTTCAGAGATCCACATACTACTACTTCACTCATTTTTTTATCGATTCGTGTGGATGTCACACACACGCTTGGGTCCGCACCTTCAAGACGAATTCTGTAGGATTTATTGAAAAAACATTTTTGATTCTATAGTGCTGTGTTTATATTGCTCTATGTCTATTCTATACGTGTAAAAATATTCAGATGATGTCGAGAATTGGGCCCCTGTTTTGGAATATCGAATAGGATTCATCCACCTGAGGCGTCTAACTACGACTAATAAAGGGAAGATATCCTATGGTTATTGTCTGAAGGGTTTTTGAAGTACCCACTTTGTTTTTTTTTGTTTTTTCGGGAAAAGCACCATCTGTCTTCTTTGGGTTGATAACAAGCTTTCTTCAAGAGTACTACTGACGTGTTTAGCCATATTCAATTGACTTCAGTACACTGTTTCATCTGACACAACTCAAATTCTGGGATTAAACTACAGTCTATAAAATAGATATTGATACTCCTGTTACTTATTAAATATAATAAACGAATTGTCTGCTCTGCTAAATTTATGTATCCCCGGTTGATAAAAAAATCTAAGCTTTTTCTGAAGGCTAGGCTACATAACCAATTAACACAAAGTTTGAATTTTTTTTGTGGTAATGTTAATTGATATCACATTCATAGTTTCACCATCGCCTGTTATTTCTCCTACTGGTAACTAAAAATAATGTGACTCGTTTTATTATTATTTGTAGCCATGAGTTATTTGATATGTAGATAAACTGACAAAAACAGCTTACTAATAACATTAAATGTTGCCGAAACTAACTGGTTGTTTTGTGTGTTACTGTGGTGAGTTTATGATCAGATGATTCTTTTGTACAGTCTTCGGGAATATTATATTTTGATCATTCCAGAGGCACAAATAGGAGGATGATCACTTCTCATGGAATTTTTGGAAATATTGTATGTGCATTCTTCATATTGAAACCATAAAACATATGGAATTGATTGGTATAACTCGTGTATGAAATGGAGAATAGTCCTAAATATATCGTTGGGGCAAAAGCTGATCAATTTAAATATCATATCCAAATCATACTTATTTGATTGAAAATTATATTTTATATATTATTTAGTAGTTCTGTTTTCTGGTCACATTATTTGAAGGTACGATTAGATCGTCACTTATTAGATAGAATGTGCATTTAGAGGTATTGTTTCTTTTTAAAGAATAAATAGTGAGGTCTGCATTTAGTATTGGCGTACTTTCAGTTGTAAGTAAGTAGGAATAATGTTTGTCAAGTTTTATATTATTTGCCGATTTGCTATTTTTTTACATCTATTTTTGTGAAGTTCATTCAGAATAATATTTTCTTAGATAACATATCGCATCCACATTTTCTTTTAGTCTTAAGGAATCAACATACAATTCTGTTCGAATATGTTGGATATGATATGAAATATGTGAATGTGATATTTTTTGAGAATGCATTGTTAGATATTATTTACATGTAAGCTTCTTTCTTAGGGGGAATCACTTCTAAATTACTTGTATTTGTAGTCAAACGTTTCAGTAGTTTTATAGTCAAAAAGTTCATTAGATTCTAGAGTAGTGAAAAACAAAATAACCAAATTAATCACGATCACCATTCACCTTTGCAATTGGTAATATAATAGTGTTTTTAAGGAATTTTTGGACTTTGCTCATATGTTCTCTTCATCGACAGTTACCATCGGTTCATATACAGCTGACAATATCTTGTCGATTCAATCGAAAGAAATTATTAATATTCTATTGCAATTATTCTAGTCTGGCTATGGAATTTCCATTATTTCGTCAGTTATTGATTAGGACACTGGTAAAGTTTCAACATCCCAACAACAATGATATTTTTAAGAACAGGTAACAATATATCTTTAATATGGTTTTTCACATAATCAAGTATATTCATTATATAACTCGCGTGTTCTACATTTATTTTTATTCGGATCTGATTCAAACCAGTTTACAATTGATATATAATAAAGTAAACTGGTGAATCGGGAATCTAATAATTATTATTACAGTTGAACTATTGGCAAAGTCTGGAGATTTCAAGTTTGTTACCAGTCATTTTATTGTTCAAACAAGGAAATAATGTTTGATTTCTTTACAGGTGGCGAGGAAAATGTTCTGTCGTACGAACCAGTACAACAGTTACAAATCAGTTATACACGACCGGTTATTATACTTGGTCCTCTTAAGGACCGTATCAATGACGATCTGATTTCAGAGTTTCCCGATAAGTTCGGAAGCTGTGTGCCTCGTGAGTACTTTCAAGCACATCTGCCTATCTAGCTTATTATTCTGGTGGTTCCGAAAACTATTCTCGAATGACAGGAGATGTATCTCATTGAAAGCTTCATTTTAGAAATATAGGTTGTTGAAATGAAAAAATAAAAACAAAATTTCACCTTCTGAACTTCTGAAATATCAAACTTTTTTGTTATAATATTGTTCAAATGTTGTGTGAGGAGGTAGATATATCATGGAATCCGTTTTTTCAGTCCCCTCAAAAAAAAAAAAGTTTAAATCCTTATATTATGTGCTACTTGCAACTGAATTGATACATATTTTTTTATTTGTCTTAGAAGAAAAATGATTGTTCCCAAATTTTTTTTTGAAGTGTGCCCCTTCTAATTTGATATCAAGTCAACACAGCCACTAGTTGAGGTCTTTGTAATTAAGTTTCTGGAGTAATTGCGGTAGGTAGTTCATTCATATAAAAAAATAATTTTTGCTTGTGACGGCAATTTGTGAATAATTTTTTTGTTAATTGTGGTTTTGCTACATAATGTTGAAATATTCGTCAGAGTGAATAAAGTTTGGGTGCGAGCATTTGCTCAATTTTTTTAGGAAAAAATTATACGGGTTCATGAAGTATGAGAAAGACGGATCTATAGTTTGAACTCATGCTCACTTTTATTCACTCCACCCAATGTCTGAACATTGATGAAAATTATAATAATGTTTAGGGAAATACGATAGATACATTGTATACCATTTTAAATTTGAGTACAAGCCCTTAATAATAATCACGGGAGTTAAATATTCAATCGTGAGTCAGATTTAAAACAATATACCGTGTGACACAGACTCATGGTACACCCCTGTTTTCTCCTTTGTTTTTCTAGCTATATTTTTGAAATTTGGAACATTGAATATGCTCACTGAACAGCATTTCTCGACATATCTGAAAGAAAAAAACAACTTCCAGTTTTTCCGGAAATGACATCAACTTTCGATTCTTAAATAGGACACCCTGTATATTGTTACATGATCGGTTAGGGATGATCATGAGGAATCCAACGATACCAGGTTTTATGGTGTTATCTCCGATGACTACGGAGATATCGCCATTTATTTTATTCATAAGCTCAATGAGTGGGAGAGAGAATTGGATTGACCCGCCAGGAAAAGTTTCTCTCTCCTACTCGTTGAGCTTATGGATAATATGAATGGCGATATCTCCGCAGTCATTGCAGATAACATCATTAAACCAGGTATCGTTGGATTCCTCATGATCATCCCTAGCCGATCATGTAACAATATACAGGGTGTCCCATTCAAGAATCGAAAGTTGATATCATTTCCGGAAAAATTGGAAGTTTTTTTTTCTTTCAGATATGTCGAGAAATGCTGTTCAGTGAGCATATTCAATGTTCCGAATTTCAAAGATATAACTACAAAAACAAAGGAGAAAACGGGGGTGTACCATAAGGTCTGTGTCACACGGTATATGAAACATCAACCGCCAGTTGTATGCCAGTACAATTTACGGGGTAAAATATCATTTTCCACTCTGATGTGAGAAATTTGACAATCTATTATGTTGAATGACGAGGAACCTACTACTGTACAGAAATAATGATATCAGTTAGAGATGATTTTTTTTAATAAAAAAAAAAAAATTCGTTACCATCATTGTGGTATGACTTCAGGTTGTTCATGATAATTTTTCAGGATCTACTTATTATCTTGAAGAAACCGTTTGAAATACTACGTCGTAATTCAATACTCCATTATCTAGTCATTCCTAGTATAAGTTATTTTTTCATTTAGCAACATCGTTCTGTAGACAATTCATGTAGGGTTATTGGACCTCCTAAAAATACGTTATAGGATTATAATATAAAAAGTTAGAAGAATATTGGTTCAGTTTTGATTTCAACACCTTATATTTCCAAAAATGTACCTAGTAAGAAAAAGTTTTCTCGGCAAAATAATGGCGAATTCATAGCAGGGAAACCTGAAAATTGTTCATATATTTTTTTGTAGATACTACAAGGGCGAAACGGGAATATGAAGTCGATGGTAGAGATTATCATTTTGTTTCGTCCAGAGAACAGATGGAGAAAGATATCCAAAACCATCTTTTCATTGAGGCAGGCCAGTATAATGACAATTTGTATGGAACCTCTGTGTCATCAGTGAAAGAAGTTGCAGATAAGGTGATTATAGCTAAATCCTTTTCCAGCTACTGAAAAGAATGAAGTTCAGAGTTGATCAAGCGCAAATTGATTTTTGAGCTCCAGAACAATTTTCCTCTGCTTCCCATATTCACCTTCTTGAAAGTTTATAGATATTCTCAAGACAATAGTACTTCTTTTTTTTTTCAGAAAACTTCTCAGTATAAGTGTGGTCATGAAAAATGGGCTTGAGATACCTTGTTTAAAATGTCTATGATTTCTCAAACTCCTATTCAAGTCTGGTTTACTTTTGAAAATTGTACCAGCCAATCCTCAGGAAGTTACCTAATTCAAAAATGGTTTTCTCTCGGCTCGAGTCACGATCTTTGAAAGGAAAAAACGAATCAGTTTCGATTTAGAAGCTGGACCTAGTTATTGTGATTGTTATTTTCCTTTGCAATTATGGTTTTTCATTAGTTAGGTCAGCGCACGCCAATAAAACGTCCCATCTCGCCCGCTTTTCTCCGACTGAATTTACATTTACCATTATTTTTCACTGAACTTTTCATGATCGGATTAGTACTCCCGACGATAAACTCCTACAAAGAAACAAAGTTTCACCTCTTTATAATAGTAGTATAGAATGATGTGGGCCTCAGTAAAAAAATCAGTTGATTGATTTCCTTTTCAAAATTTTTGGTTTTAATAAACAAAGTCAATTATACTTTGAACTCGAAATGGCTTTTCCAGTTGTCACATGTGGCCAAAAGCGATAATACCTTAGTGGAATCTACATTTACAATATTGATTTACTTACTTCTTCCAGGGCAAACATTGTATACTAGACGTCAGTGGCAATGCAATAAAACGATTGCAAGTTGCTCAACTGTATCCTATAGCAGTTTTTATAAGACCAAAATCAGTAGAATCCATTATGTAAGTATTTGTCTGTGTTGAAACTCCCCAACCTTACTATTATTATAATTTTCAGGGAGATGAATAAACGAATGACTGAAGAACAGGCTAAGAAAACTTTCGAAAGAGCTATCAAAATGGAGCAAGAATTTGGGGAATATTTCACAGGTAAATTCATGTAGTCAAAATCGCTCTTCGATCCGATACAAGTGTTCTCCAGTTTTTGGTTACACTTAGATGACACTTGTATTTCGATTAAAAATTGAATATTTATTGAGAGTAGGAGCAGATCAGATCTGCGGACTAATCAGATATTTTAACTCGAGTATTTCACACAAGCAGATAATATTTAGAATCAGATTAGGTCGTATTTGTTTAGATTTTGTTCTGTGCACATAAAAATTGAAATAAGTTAATTTTCCTACAAACGTATCACATTCTTGAATATTCACTTACGGTTTTCAACTTCAATTTATGGTATTTTCGAAAATGGTTTTCAATTAACAGGGTGATACATCAGATAAAAATATGACACACCCTTTTAGTAGGCAATCCTCCAATAAAGAATAATGAAATGCAAGTTGAAAACGTAGTTCATTATACTTGTAGTGATTCGTGGTAAATTACAATCTGAAATTCATTATCGATGTGAACACCAATGCTGGGTATAATGATGAACTTACCCTAAAACCAGGCAAATATTCTGATAATTGAAGCAAATGATTTTTGAATAATAGTAGTCTACTAAAATGGAAGAAGGTAACAATACATGAAGTGCTATATAAAGGAAACAATTCTAAATGAGAACAGTCAAGTATAGTCATCTATTGGGTAAAGCCAAACGAATACAGGTCAAGAATAGAAAATGTGTTTTTGTAACCAGGCAATATTGAAGAAATGAAAGTAAAAATATGTGATAAAATTAGAAAATCTACACCCTTTTCAACTGTGTTTGAAGTTTTACTGACAAAAGATGCAAACATTCGTTTAAGAGATTTTTCACCACCCTGTATTATTCAATATATATGTTTGACCTAATTATATACAGGGTGTACCATATAAAGAATTGTCACTAAATGGTAATACATACCATTTTCAACTAGGCACGAAAGCAAGCAGTAGTATGACTGCATGCGTTTATGTTCATGTTTTTTATGAAAGACTCCAACGTGCACACTGTATGTTATAAATATTGACTGATTTGCAATTATAACGAACGGATACGTAACCAGAAACTATACATATGGATGTGATTGAAGAATTTATTATCAGTAGTAATAACCCGAGGACATTGATAATTGTGCGAAAAAATTTAATAACATATTTCAAAAGCCTGTTGCTTTTTTTGTCCGCCGTAGGCGGAGGTCTGTTTCCAATCAGCAACAAGCTTGAGAAATCCGTTATTAAATTTTTGAGGATTTATCAATGTTTGAGGGTTCGGTAATTATCCGTTAAGCGGGCTCCATCGTGAAATTAAAAAATTTTTGGTGGAACTTACGTATTTTGGCCTCCTGAACAAAAAATTCTAATGAAGTTTTTGGGGCTCGCAACTAGTTTCGGAGATACGGCCCCCCAAAGACAGGAAATCGGGGTTTTACGCCTATGTTTGTTTCTCAGGCAATTCCGCTCAAAATTCCTCCTTTCTATCTGCACAATATACTCATTCTATATATCCTTTTTCATCACTTTTCAACAGAATTATAAGCATTTTTTTACTACGAAACTCTGAAAGGTAAATCGTCATGGAAATTCGAGGTTAGCAAAACAATAGAACGCGCGATGCGAGTTTTGTAGTGAAAAATGAAAAAATGCTTATAATTCTGTTGGAAAGTGATGAAGAAGGTGGTATAGAATGTGTATATTGTGCTGATAGAAGGATGAATTTCGAGCGGAATTGGCTGAATAAACAAACAAATGTCAACCCTGAAAACCCTGTTTTCCTGTCTTTGGAGGGCCATATCTCCGAAACTAGTTGCGAGCCCCAAAAACTTTATTAGAATTTTTTGTTCAGGAGCCCGAAATACGTAAGTTCCACCAAAAATTTTTTAATTTCACGATGTAGCCCGCTTAACGGATAATTACCGAGGGTTATTCGGAAGAACATTTTTTGCTTTTTTTGAAGGGCTGCTCGCGCTTCTTGAAAAACAACACTTTTAAACGGGTCAATTATAATATTCGTTTCCTTAAAATACTTCTCTTGTAAAAGCTTACTTGTTACATTCCACATAGTTTTGATCGTAGCTTCTTCAAAATGCGTACCATCTTTTCTTCTCATATTCACGGCCCAATCTTTTAAAATTGACGCTATTTCTTCTACCGTTCGGCTCCCATCTAATTCATAATTTCTAATACTGCAAAAGTCAATAAAAGCTTTTCAAACAAATTTCTTACTTTACACAGTATTTCTGGGTGTATTTGACTTGATAATTTCGTTTATCTTCTCATCATTATCACAACCAAAACGTGACATGTTGTATTTCTATTAATTTATGAGAAACGTCAAAATTGACATTCATGCGTATCTGTAGCAACGAAGTGAAAACAGCCCATGGGATATGTTATCAGTGCAATGTTGCTCTAATTTGTTATGTTCATTCACATGACTTCAAATATATAAATTTCATTGGATTTATAAGTAAGCAAAAAATTTCCAGTATAATAGCACAGTAGTGACGTAGTTCACGCCATGTGGCAGATATTTCTCTCTCGTTTCTGTTGTGTAAAAGAATTACTCTGCCACGTTTCATGGTTGACGTGACCACGACTGACCACCTTACTCCTGATATAAATGAGATTTCAAATTGAGACCGCAGCGCCATTTTGGCGAAAACTGTAACTAATTTGCACTACTTTACCAGTATTCCTAATCAAGGTTGACAGGTTTGACGTTTTTTACATTTATTGGTTTCTATATATCTTGACTTATGTGAATGTTAGTCATGGATTGTGCCTGATGATTTTAGTAATATTTCATAATATTCCGAAATTTCAAAAAAACATCGCAGCTGCACTTTGGCCAAGACTTGAACTAAATTGCACCACTTACTTACTCAGTAAACAAGTAAACAAGTTTGGTTACTGGGCAAAGCTCCAAAACGCTGTAAAACTTGGCCAAACTGTTTTTTTGGCCCAAAATTAATAAATATTTAATATCTCGGCCAATATTAAATGAATTTCCGTGGAAATAGGTACCGGGGGTTTTTTGGGTCACTGATTGAGATTTTAATGTCAGAAATTTCTGAAACACCCTGTAAACCGTAAAAACTACCCTTTTTTAGGGTTGTTTTTTTAGAGTCGGGATTTGAAATTTGACAGCCGAATTTAATTGGCTTATCATCTAAAAATACAGTACTGCACGAAAAATGTTCATAAAACTTATAAATAGAGGGTCCCAATGGATTAACTATAAAAATTTTATGTGATTGATGGAAAAAAAAGGTTTTTTGGCCATAACTTTTTTTTGGCTAATGATAACGAGATGTACCAGGAACCATTTTAAAGCTAAGGTTATCGCCGAAATTTCATATCATATGCAACATTTGAATTGGATGGGCCAATTTTTTTTTATTTTGCCCGACAAAAAAGAGCATTTACCGTTATAAACATAAAATAGGCAATTTTAAACGGACAAATTTGCTTACAGATGAAAAATTATAACAAAAAATTGAAATACAACTATCCTGGAATAAATGCTGAAAAATTTGGCTGTTTAAAATAAATAATGTTCACGCTGCTGGTCGAAAACTGAAAATGTTTTAAAAAATACACGATTTTACCCAACTTCAGCAGGCCAAAACATAAACAATAATTACCCGATAGGGCCAAAAATGGCTGGACATATTTAGGACGAAGTGTTTTGACTTTTCACCAAAGGATTTTTTTCAAGGCACCTTATCCCATATGGCGCTAAAAAATTGGCATTAAAAATTTTAGAAAAAAAATTATTTTGCCCATAACTTTTTTCTTCTTATTTCGAACGGTTCTGGATGGTCTCAAAATTTTCCCGATTTTGTCATCCTGCAAAATGATAGCAATAATTTTTTGCGTAAAAGTTATATTTTTCGAGATATTTACGCCAGAACGATCCGGTTTCTTCATTTTTCGTTAAGCAACCATTTTTGCCATGTCATATCTCCTTTAATATTATTCGTACGAAAATGAAGCAAAAACCACTTTATTTGTCAACTAAAATACTCCAAATAAGTAATATATAATTTTTTTTGTAATACCAACAGATTTTCAGTAAATTTAAAAAAACTTCAAAAACTTTTGAATTTTTTTGCAAAAATCACACTTTTCCTTGCGCTATTACTCGAGAGGGGTGCATTTTCATGAAAAAAAAATTGCACTCAATGTTTTTATGTTAAAAAATGATAATTTATCGATTGGTTTCATTATTATTTTTTAACCCCCACCCCCCCCCAATGAGTTCCACCCCCCGTGCTTTTTCCCAGTAACGGAAGTTGTTTACTCGGATACTGGGCACCTTTCTTAACAAAATTCAAGTTACTTCAAGTATCTCCAATTGGTCTCGAATTAGTCCAGCCAGTTTTTACTTCCTTTACTGGAGTATATTTGATTCTCATCCATGTATATGAAGATCTTCATCCAATTTACTAACTGTTTTTTATTTATGTCCCCAGCTGTAGTCCAAGGGGATACTCCGGAAGACATTTACAATGAAGTGAAACAAGTGATCAAGGAACAATCAGGACCAAAAATTTGGGTACCTACCAAAGAAAAACTGTGACCTTTGGCCCCACCGATTTGGACGTTTCCCGCTCAGTCCAAGAGAATGCTGCATTGAAGCCGTCTATTGAGAAATATGTTTTAGCTGGTAGATGAAGGCATTTCCACGCCTTGCGTTTGGCAATGTCAGTTCAGAGACACTGCTATATGAAAGAACTAAAAGACTACTTACCTTGTTGAATTGTGCGGTGCCTAAAACATACGTGCTTGCAAAATCAGCTCACTTACTTGTCCAACTTTCTTCAATGCCTTGGAGGACATCAAGGTCGAGGAGACTCATTATTTTTGAATATCAGGAAAAATTTATAACAATCTGTCATCAGTATATAATCTATGATTATTTCCGTTCTTGAGTGCTTCATTGGAGGCAGTTCGTGTTACTGTCCCTTTTATATTATCTCAATGAATGTTCTTGCTCAAATACCTTCTCTCCTGCCTGTTCAAAAGAATTATTTCTATTTATTCAAGAGGAATCATAGAATATTACATCATATTTCTTGTGTTCCGAATTTTTTTTAACAATTTTATGATATTTTTTATTCAAGTCAAAACATCTTTCAGTGTAAGTTCCCAACTCAACATCCTATAATTCATACATTCAAATCAATTTTTCATTCAGAATCATTTTTGTTTCTACCATAGTCGATGACGGATGCAGGTTACTAGTTGAGAATATATGAAATATTTCATTTGTTAAGAAGAAAATGAATGAAACGAAAAAGTGTTCCAGATTGAAATCACAATCGCTGTTATGACAGAAGAAGACCATAAAATGAAATACTCTGCTAATTTCGATTCGATTTAGTAATGCCAATGTTGATTTCTCAATTTTGTTCATGAATATGTCAAGTCCCATCAATAGGCTCGTCTTGCATCTTTGTGTTTTCTTCATCTGTAATTTCTGACCATCCTCATACTCTAATATATTTTTCATTTTATAAAAGCGTTATCATTCCTCAAATACATTATCAAATAATCTCACGGTACATTCAAAGCACTGCCTTATTATAACATCATAACGTTCGACCAATATCGTCAAGCACATTCAAGAAGTGAAAAGAAAATCTTTCAATCCGGTGTACCGCAGGGAACCGTTTTAGGGCCACATTTATTTAATATTCATCTCAACGACCTTTTTAATATTGACACTGTAGGTGAAATTCATAGTTTCGCAGATGATACTGTCATATTATATGGGGAAAAAAACTGGAATGAATTACAAACCAAAACTACATTAGATTTTGAAAAGATTAAAAATTGGTTTGATTATAACTCACAGTAAATTTTGAGAAAACAAAATATGTCCCATTCTCGTTTTATAATATTTCCCTACCGGACTCAGGACCACTAATACTTCATGATAATACTAACATTGAAAAAACTGATAGGATCAAGTACTTAGGAGTTATAATTGATGAACATCTGAAATGGGACAAACACATAGCGTTCCTTTCGAAGAAATTACGAAGGTAATTATCAAAATTCAAGTATCTCAAAACATTTATGAGCGTAAAAACCCTTGACATTCTTTATTTTTCATTAGTACAGTCCCAATTGAATTATGGGATTCTGGCTTGGAGAGGGGTCATGAAATCCCACATTAGAAATCTTTGAAGTTCTTCAGAAACTGTTTTTGAAAATAATATATAATAAGTCTTATTTGTATCCAAGTGAAAATCTGTACATAGAAACACATAAAATGTTCATAAGACAATTATTCGGATATAACATCATGATTTATATCCATAAACACAAATTGAATATAAATTTCAATAATCATATCTATAATACAAGGAATAAAGGAATATCACATTGGAAAAAGAGTTAAAACAACAATGTCTCGGAAAAATTTTAAATATTTTTTGCCATTCTACTATTTGATTCCAAATCATATAAAAATGATCAAGTCATTATTATCTTTCAAACTACAGATTAAAAAATGGATTCAAGAATCACGTCGAAATTTATTTCATGAAATCTGTCACTTCAGTTAAGAAAATTAGTTTATTTTTCAATATTATTTTGTTGAATTCTACAAATTCATCAAATATTTTATACATAAATGTAATTCGTATCTCTCGCAACAAGTTTTTAACTTCGCGGGTATAATTGAACTGTTTATTCACCTTTTTACAAATTGATGTATATGCTCTTTTTTATGAATTTTGAATAAACTTGATGGTTTCTATATGATCGTCTATCAAACTCTCCCTGTCATCATCTGGTTCAACCTCTGAATCACTTAAAACTTCTCTATAAAGCTGTAGCAACCATTCTTGATTCCTTCAGTAATTCATTATAAATGTATTTATCCTAACATATAATCTAATCAGTACTACTGTTATACAAAATCAACTCAAACTATACGTACATAAAGATATAACAGCAATGATAACTTCGGTTTGTGGAACCAAATCGTAAGTAATATTCCAAGTTTCGATTCGATGAAGTACACCATCCACTTGCCAATTTACGATTGAATAGACACCTGCGAAGGGTACTGGGAAGTGCAGTTTGAAATGAAATTCGAAGGGGCTTATACCACGAGATTTTGAATCGGTCGGGGCGAGAGACAACGTTATCACTTGAAGATTTACCATTGTTAGAATGATTAACTGACTGGGTCCACTACTATAGTGTAACATAGCTAGGTAAATTACAAGGAATCATGTCATCAAACAACTCCTATTGCTCCATTCTCATTGTTTTTTTCATATCTTTTGAAATTTTGATAGGGAAAGACGAGCCCATTGTGGAGGATTTTATCATTTATTATCTTCTGATGATAGAATTTATATTAAATTTTCAGTGTAGTCGAAAGATTTTACAACTGTTTTCGATGATATTTTGAGGTGAGAATAGTTCATACAATAAGGATATTTTATTGTTCACACTCATTGAAATATATTTCTTTTGCAATATTGGTCTTC